>JACXGK010002560.1:21020-53356 GCA_016801125.1 Novumbra hubbsi | reverse complement strand
CCCAGCCTCTGTCTGGCAGACCTCCCCCAGCAGGCCCAGCCTCTGTCTGGCAGACCTCCCCCAGCAGGCCCAGCCTCTTTCTGGCAGACCTCCCCCAGCAGGCCCAGCCTCTGTCTGGCAGACCTCCCCCAGCAGGCCCAGCCTCTGTCTGGCAGACCTCCCCCAGCAGGGGAGGGGGAACCGGTGTCAGCAAAGTGAAAAATCTGTGGATCTGACCTTGACTCTGCAGTTGATAATAATAATAAATAATAATATATTCATTATAATATTGAACAAATTATTATTATTTATTATTATTATCAACACCAATAATAATAAATCATAATTTAGTAAATGTACATTTTGCCTGTGTTATAGCACTTAAGCCACTGCACAAAAATACAATAAAATGTGGATGATGTAGGTATTTTATTCATTACAAACTATATACAAATATCAGATTATATCACATTCTTCACACTGCTTGCCGAGAAATCATAACTATGAACACCCCCCAGAAATATATACATATTTTCTGTTTTCTATGTAAATAACAGGAATGTGCAGTTTTGAAAAGTCATTTTATTAACATACTAAGGAAGTAATTAAATATGAGTGGCAATGACGGCCTTCGGTCGAGCCACTGAGTTATAGCTGACATGACTGGCTGTGTCTCCGGCATACTAATGGTAGTTTATGGTATATGGGTATATGGTAGATGGGGGAGATCTGAGCTGTTAGTCTCTCGGCTGGATATAACTGACATCTGTGAGTCATAGGCTTTGGAATGACATCATCTGTTTTATCTACTTCCTTATGACACCCGTAAAGTTGTTCTTGATCATGTTCTGTGGCCGAATCTGGTTTCTGAAGTAGACAAAGGAGTCATCACAATGAAAGGGAAACATCCACACACTATTGCCTTATCCCTCCTGGATCCGATTAATAGTACAGGGGTTCCCAACTCCGGCACAAGGGTACCCCAAAAGCATACATTTATGTTGCGACCCGGTACTAGCACACTGATTCAAGCTGTCAACCAATCATCAGACACTGTTTGTCATCCCCGGACGAAGTTCACCCTGTGTGTATGGAGTCGTTGGTTGGGTGGATGCAGACGTCTTCCTGAGGGAGGACCGTAAGTGAGACGCGTTGACTTCTCGGCGTGTGGAGGAGGAACTGACGAGACAGGAGTACCCTCCGCTGTGTCTGCACGTTGGGCGTGTTGCCAAGTGTTTTATGACAGATCTAGTAAAGCCAAAGCTTGATTCATCTACACGGCCGTATCACTGGTAAACAAAGAAGAGATTGAGAGGAGCAGTAATGGAAAAGTCCACACAGTCCGCACCCATTGTAGATCCCTGGGGTCAAGGACCAATGTCTTTCTGATCCCAGTCTGTCTGTATTTATCTTTGTTCCTGTCTGTCTCTGTGATCCATAACATGCAGACATACAGAGCGTCAGCACGGACAGAAAACAAACCAACCGTTACCTGTGTCGTGATTTAAGACGGTTTGTTACAGCACAGAAATAACCCGTAGACATGTCAAACTTAAGAAGCGATGCAATAGGTGATGCCACAGGAGATGCCTTAGATGATGCCACAGGAGATGCCATAGGTGATCCCATAGGTGATGCCATAGGTGATGCCATAGGTGATGCCACAGGAGATGCCACAGGAGATGCCATAGGTGATCCCATAGGTGATGCCACAGGAGATGCCACAGGAGATGCCATAGGTGATACCAGGTGATATTGCACCACACATTTTGTAAGATCCACCTTCTTTTCCATTCTGGGGACTAACCCTAACCCATTCTGGGGACTGACCCTACCATTCTGGGGACTAACCCTAACACATTCTGGGGACTAACCCTAACGATTCTGGGGACTAACCCTAACCCATTCTGGGGACTAACCCTAACCACCAAATCTCTTCAAACCTCTTCAGAACCATTATTTTGAATAGTTTAACAGGTCCAATTTAGATCATCAGAAAACCAACTTCTCTGCTTTAAAATAGCTTATGCCGCATCGCTGTCAGACTGATTTGATTTGGAAGAAGACTAATGGCAGGCCCTGGTATTGGGAGTATGTCACAGTGTTCAATGGGCATGGTGGATCTCAACGGTATCCATGCACACACCCACAGCTAGCATCACAGCAAATTTCATCCATTCGTAGATACACAGGACCGATTGAATTGTTAATTTGGTTTCACTTTGGATATTCCAATGGGTCCAGTAAGTCAGGCACCATCAGTAAAATATAAGGTTATGCAAAGTCAAAGCGACTTTGCCACGGTTGCACACTAGTCAGCTAAAGCAAATCGACTAAATCATTTGGACAGCCACACCCCGAAAAACCAGGGCTCTGACATGCGTCAGCAAGCAGCAGACGAGGCTCGAACCTAGACTGCGGTGGACAGCTTGGGACCATGTAAGAGTGCCACCTGGGGACACCTTCTCTTTCTTTCCAACTGAGTGGAAACAAATCCCACATAACATGCAGTACCCGCACCGACCACTGGCGGGAAACCAGTGCTCTCTTCTCAGGGATCCCCAGCCCTGCCCGTGTGTTATACGCATTCCAGAGCCCGCACACCTGACTCGACTTGAGGGGCTCTGCTCATCCCAGTGTTCAGTCCACACTCCCACCTTGCCAAATGACACCCATTCACAACGTGAAGGACTGCGCTCATTTTTCAGAATGACCCATAATGCATTGTACAGCCCGTTTACAACATACCAGTAACGAATAGGTATTAATATGAATCTAATGAGTTCCAGTAGAGATCATGCATCCTATGTCTCCAGTATGAGTTAATATCGTAAACATATATACAGACATCTAACTGGAACAATACACTGATAAACGTTATTTCCATTTTACATTTCAGTCATTTAGCAGATGCTCTTATCCCGAGTATAAGAATAAGCAAAAGCCAATCATAATAAGTACACATATATATCCTTGAAGTGCTAATTGGCCCCAAATCATTTGTGGAGCTTGAATATACGAGAAATGCTGAAATGTTCCCATTTTAGAACAGTGCCAGGGGAAATAAGTCAAAGCATTGATCTCATATTGACGACTGCTTGCAAGGCAAAGAAACAGATATGTTGCATCTTAATTTGACTACATATTTCTTTCATGATATCAAACTGTCCATGTGTTTTCCATAACGACCAAAAGAAAAAGTACAGAAACAAATGTGATGAAAACACTGAATGTGCATTTCAGAATTTGGACAAATTGGTCCATGAGTGTGTTAGTGGTTTGGTCCATGAGTGTGTTAATGGTTTGGTCCATGAGTGTGTTATTGATTTGGTCCATGAGTGTGTATGTGGTTTGGTTCATGAGTGTGTTTGTGGTGTGATCCATATTTCTGGTGTTAGTTGTGCGTGTGTTTGTGTGTTTATTGTGTATTTTATTGTTTATTAGGGTGACGCTGGTAGGAGCTTTGCACTATACTGGTAACACTATACTCTTAACACTAGGTTTGGGGTTTGGTTTAGGGTTATAATAAGAATTAAGTTTTGGCACTAAGAGTTTGGTTATTTAGGTGACGCTTAAAGTCAGCATTAGGTTAGAGTACGGTTACAGTTAGAGTAAGTAGAGTACATTTTGGTTTAAGTCCTCACTTTTAAACTCTAGGACGATGTGTGCGTGTGTGGTTTGTGTGTGTTTGTGTGTGTGTGTGCGTGCGTGCATAAGTTGCAAGAGTCCATATTGTGAGAAACCTCGGAGTGAACGAGGGAGGCCCCATTGCCTTCTTATCATCCCAGACGCTGAACGCAGAGCTCGGCCATGCCACACTTTAATGGGCTTGTATGTACGTGCCATGATCCTACAGCCGGTCTCTAGCTTTCCCTTTCCTCTCTCCCAAAAGTAGTGGTCCAATAGCGCGCCCAAACACACTATGCCATGAGTCCTCTCTAAGACAACGTTTATATCTGGCCACGGCGAGTGGCTGGCCGCGTGAAAACCTTCATAGGAGACCGTAAATATTCCGCATTGCTTGTGTAAATAAAATAAAGTCGTCAGAGATCAATCACGGTAAACGGGTGAAAGCGATTGGCCGCACTCCTTACCCGTGTCCAAATTAGAGGAGGTGGGGAAGGTGTGACAAATGTTTCTCCCATTGACCTCCACATCGCGGGTGTCATTGGGGAGATCTGAGTGGACACCAACACGTCGCTTTGGGAGGGTTGCAGTAAATGATAAATTGCCATTAGGCTAATCATAACAGGCTAATCATAACAGGCTAACCATAACAGGCTAATCATAACATCTCATACCAAAGTGGAGTTGCCGGACTCTGTAATTAGGGAGCCGTCCGAATGGCATCGCTAATTTATGTTCTATTCAATTTAATTCTGTGAGAATTTTTAATAAAATTAATTTCTGAAATGCATTGTCAATTTGAAAGGCAACATGTGTGCTCGTTTAGAAACACACCCACGTAAAAGTGAACATATTTCATTAAATATGGTAAAATATGCCATGTCGAATTTCCATTGATAATATGTTGTGTTTTGGTTGGCATTCCTCTGCTAGATAGCGTGCTATTTCTCCAATTCAACCGCTAGGCTGTGCATACGCATGGGTTGCATTTTTCGTAGATACGCACACTCTTCCGTAAAGTTCTGCATTGATAAATTAAAACCTTTGCGTCGAAACTGTCGTACGCTTGATTTACGCACATATTTGTGCGTACGCTTGATTGATACATGAGACCCCTGGCATGTCTGGGAAAATACCTTCCGTGATGGCATTATCTACATCGTGTGTGTGTGTGTGTGTTTTAACACTCCACTTCAGGTCAAACCGTGGGATGCGCAGTATGTATCTGACGCTATACATTGTTGTACCGGAAGTTGACCGTCCTTGAAAACGTCAGCACTGCATGTTAGTGCCTAGTACAGCGATAAACAATGTAGCACTTACTGCTATTGTACTAGATAAGCAGTTGATCAATAATGCCATGACTATGATGAGGGGAAAGCCTGTCAGTCACTTTTGCTTTCCATTAAAGAACCTGACGCCCGGGTCCAGGAGTGTTGGGGGCCAAATAGGTCGAGGTTAATGAGCTCGATTGATGACATTTTAATGACCCTCAATCAATGGCTATACATCTTGCAGACAGTGCCGTTGATTGAGCCGCTCTGTCGGGATTAAGGCCCAGCCATTATCATCAGTCATTACGGTATAACTCGGTGAGTAAATCTCTGTTAATCGTCAATCCTGATCGTCCGCGGTAACGGGGAGGGGACTCGCCAGTCTGAACCTTGCACTTGGTCACGTTGATCCACAGTCATCTGAAAGAGAAGAAAAAGATAAAGGGGAAGATAGATGTCTCCTGACCATCCCCGAACAAGCAGCACTCTGCCATATTAAAAGTAAATACTCTTTCACCTTGTTGATAACTAGTACTGCTCCGATTACAAAAGTCGAACTTTCGTCAAGGTTTTCTTTGGGTCCATTATGACACCCATTGCCCATTCTGCTTTAAGTCAAACACATTGTAATCTGATCTTTTACAGAAAGACCCAGCAGGAAACACAAGTAAAAAAAAGATTCCCATCAGGCCATTGTGAGAAGAGCTCTGCAGAGCCTCCTCTCTGTGTCAGCAGCATGTTATTTCCTTTAAGGCCCGAGTTCCCCAGTGTCTACTAACAGGAAGCACCGCACACCACCGGCCCCTCCCCCCTCACCCCCATCGTCCAGGTTACGGACCGAGACACCAACAGCAATGGCTAATAAAGAAGCATGATTCATACTAGTGTCACTACCGCCACCTAGTGGCCGCTGGTCTATGGATTAGCGTGTTCAACCCCACCGCAAGAACACACGCCTAGAGAGACGTGCTCCAGGCTGCTAAACCGCAAAAGCCGCATCAATCTTTTCAGCACTTTTCGCGTGCCCAAATCTCAGACCAAAAAATCGAAATAAAAAATGCATGAGCAAGTCAACAGATCCAACTGCTCTCGCCCATTAATATCCGAAGTAAAACCGTAGAGTGCATCTCATTATGAATAAGCCTAGTAAAAATCTGCCGCCCGACCATAATTAAGATTAGGGCAATTGGACTTTCCGCCGTTGGAGAAGACAGACTCTTACAACGCAGTGGTCTTGTAAACAGCATCAGAGAGAGCACATTTTAAAGACCAGTATAGTTCACATGGAGCTTATTACTACTTTCAGAACTGTTAAGCCTCCTCTCACAGTTAAAGAGAAACGGTGCGCGCCACACCGAGCAGTAGAGCGATCTGCCACGAGCTGCCCTTTACGGAGACTAACACAGGAGTCCTTCATCGGCTCCTGGATGTCACGTGGTGCGCAAGATATTTTAACAAGGATATCGACAGAGTTGGTGGCCTGTTGGATTCAGTATTTGACACACGGGGTTTAGCCCTGGAAAAAAAACTGTTAGAACAATCAGTAGCAATATCACTAACAATACGTTCTTTATGCAGTATTTATATGTTTACTAAACACTATCATGAATGTGCACGGAAATGAGCCTACTAGATATTTACATTGGTATTTAAATTGGCATGTGGCAAAAAACCCGAACCAATAAATGTGATGCTCATTGCATCCTGGTCATTGCTTTTAGTAGCACTGCTCAGTGTGGGGTCTCTCCATTAGACACCTAACACCCCTGGCCCAGACACCCAACCGCACCTCAACCTACCCCCCTGCCCCGCTACCCTGCAGTACCCCAACCTACCCCCCTGCTTAGACACCCAGCAGTACCCCAACCTACCCCTCTGCCCCACTACCGTGCAGTACCCCAACCTACCCCCCTGCTTAGACACCCAGCAGTATCCCATCCTACCCCCCCCCCTGTCCGGACACCCTGCAGTACCCCAACCTACCCCTCTGCCCCACTACCCTGCAATACCCCAACCTACCCCCCTGCCCCACTACCGTGCAATACCCCAACCTACCCCCCTCCAATGCAGGGAAGACATCAAAAAGATCCCTGTAAATGTGCCTCTTTACCTCTTATTTGTGGGGCTCTGGACTCCTGGCCACAGCTTTCATTGCCTGTGCGCTTTGTGGGTACGCCGAGGGACCATGGGGGCCCCTGGAGTGGGAATAGGGGGGGAGTGGGGGCCTGCTTTTATGGACAGGTACTGTAACCAGAGAGCTGCGCTCCTGGCTGCTGCAGAATCCCCCACTGTCTTTACGGACAGGCAGCTGCTCATAACCCAGCCGATACCGCCTGCAGGTACCACCTACTCCCTGCCTCTCCCTCCTTCCCTCCCTCTCTCCCTTCCCCCTTCTCGCTCCCCCTCCCTCCCCCTTACACATTCCTCCCAGCATCCCCTCTGCCCACACAGCCTACTCCTTCAGGATGCAAGTGGACTGGCAGGACTCCCATGTCACCTACGTTTCATAGGAGGCTGGTCCACGGAGGAAGAAGAGGTTGCTCTTCCTCTATTGATGAGAGGCAAGAGGGAGATAATAATATGTAAAACAAGAAATTGTTGAAATAAACCATGGCCAAATCTCAGTATCATTTACAAAATAATTTTTTGGGGGAAATAATTAACTATTAAAATTTGATTAAAATGTGTCAACAGCGACCCCTGCAGGCAGGAGGTAAAGGGCGGGCTGTATAAGGCGATAGTGGGGGCAGACACCCAATAAGCCATGAACCACACCATTACAAGATGGATATCATCTTACAAATGTCACCAGAAATATTTGGTCACTCCGCCTCTTTCGTGTTCCTGATGACCACAGTTCCTCTTGCCTTGTGACCTTACCAGATCCAAGAAAAGGTTTTCATAGCTCGGCGTTTTTTTCCTCCCAGTGCTTTTTCAATTACTATTAAACTGCCAAAGCTTGATTTGTGTTGATATTTTACTGACAGCCTCAACTTCTCTCTCACTCCTTTAAGACAGGATGCAACAACAGGCCAGCTCGGAAGAAGATCTTCCAACATGTAAAGCGAGTGGAACCCCCCCACAGGCAGAAGAACTCATGACGCCCTTGAGTTGTGCTCTGTTTTAATCATTCCAGAACCTGTCTGTCAGGAAACTGTCCACTCTAATCTGTCGTCTAGAAGCTATGCACTGTGACACAGAGAAGACAGTGTCCTGACAGACCGGGGATTCAACAGCTTTTTAACCTCTTATAGGGGCAACAATATTCTTAAATGATCAACGCTGTACGTTTAATGCACAGCAACTGTGTCACTGCGAGTTCAAATCCTAGTAGAAAATCCCCAGGCAGGGAAAAGTAGGTGGACGGGGCAAAATTCGCTTCCGAGGTCACTTCTCAAACTTTGACTCGAACGGGAGTTGCCCCGATGAGGCAAGGCCTTGAGTGTAGATTTGACCTTACTGGAATTTGGGCCTTAGTGTAGCCTACCCACCTAGCAATTTGCAATTACTCACTGCATAGCGAGGACTACAACCTGGCACCAAACACTGAACCATGGCTGTGTGTTTACATCCCACTCTGGAAGAAATGAAGAGACCACTGCTCGCTTTTTCTTTCCTTTGCAAAAAAGTTAAAAAGTAAAGTTTTAAGTGAGTAATAGAGGGGTTCTATTTGCGGTGGTCTCTTAAATTGAACCCTCCTGTTCCTCATTCAAAACTTTCCTTTTCAATCTCAAATAAATTCGTATTTAAATAAATATGAGCTTGTTCATTTGAATCACAGACGACAGTGAATTACATTTGGAGTGACTGACTTATCGTATGTTCTATGAAACTGAAAATAAATTAAATGATTAGGTTTTATAATTCCATGATCACTGGTTCTATAGGGTAGACATTTCTTTTTTCCATATGGCAACACGGTTGAAGTTTGAGCAAGCCAGTTAGTCTACCAATAACATAATAATGCTGGATGTGCACCTCTGAAACGAGTGTCAATTAAGCAGAGTGAGCAGCCCTTAACACTTAAACCAGTGGTCACCAAACGTTTGAAGGCCAAGAATCCCTTTTTCATTCTACCATCGAAAAAGAACTAGTCATCTTTGCATTTATTTTCATATTAAAACAATCACCGTCCCTCTGTCTGTACGTAGGAACATGGAGAAAGTTTGACAGTTTGGTGACCACTGACTTAGACAATAAGCATATATTTTGCGCGGTTAAAGAACACAGAATAACAGTGTCACAGTGACACAAGAGGAGTTACCGTCTCCTTGTTTACGTGGCTTAAAGGCACGGGCATGTATGCCTCCCACTGGAGCTCCTTCACTTGTCCTCATTGGTTCTGCAGCTCAATGAGTCTCTGTGAGACTCTGTCGGTCCCAATACAAGCGGACATGCCGGTGTGTTTCATGGTGCCCTGCTTCCTCACACAAGATCCTTTATTAAATGTAGCCTGAATACCGTCCCCCTAGTGCCTGTATGCAGGGGTGCAACTGCACCCTCTGCCTGTATGTGCATTCACTAATTAGGTTTCCGTATTCGATATGGTCGTAACGCTTCAGAAAATAAGACTGTAGGTGTGAGAACGTCGGCCTCGGGATCTGTGATGATCCTGATTATGTCTACGTTGAGACCTGAAGCTAGTCGGTCACATCAACAATGTAGTGTACGATATTGGAGTATCACGCCACACCTCAAGGGGACAGAGTTGAGTGGGTGCAGCACACAGCCATGGCCTCTTCCGTGCCCTGGCCTGGGCCCCAGTTGGAATCAGGGTGGAGGCTGCTCCACCGGTGGGCCGGTTATGGATGAACTGCGTTGCCTCAATGCTGCTCCCGCCACGCTTGCTCTTTGAGTGACTGGCCGCTTGGGTGGAGCCTGGAGCTCGAGTCACTCAACACAACACAGCTACTGCTGTCTACTTCTTCCCCCACATGAGCACTGTCCTCTAACCGATTGTGGCAGATTTCTAGGTCTCAGGCGGCCATTTTCCTTCCCCGCCCCGGAATGGGGCCTATAAATCAGACTGTCCCGTCCTCCGCCTTCCCCCCCGAACCCTTTCACGGGGTTCAATTAATCCAAAGGATTTCCACAGGAAATCTGACGAACCAATCAATTCACCTGCACATTTCAATAGCCCCGCAGATCCGTCCAGTGCTTCCCTGTCCGTAACCGCGGCGCTCCATCGCTCTTGTAAAAACATTATTAATTGCCACGTGAGCCGGGCAATCCATCTTCCTCCGTCCACCCGGCACAGGTCCAGCAGGCAGCACCACACGGGTAGAATGTGGAACAACGTGCCCGGGGGGGGGGGGGGGGGTTTGGCACGTTGTTCACTTGTTCGCTACGTCACTTTGATCCTGTCAGGACGGCCGCTGTAGTGGCCAGTGGACTCCCCCCTCTCAGCGAGGAGGGGTCCCGAGCGTTGTGGCTGGACAACAGGAGGGTGGTGGTGGGGGAGGGGGGTTCAAAACTCATCCGTCTCCAGGCTCTGCACCTATCGATCTCTCTGATGGTGGTCATTACTGCCTTGTTATTGTGGAGAGGAATGCTAAAGAGACACGTTCGTGTGTGTGTGTGTGTGTGTGTGGGTGTGGGTCATCCTATACCTTAAAGTAATGCAGGTTTCTGCCAGGTGTCTCCACTCCCCTCTGCTGAATACATGGACTAGTATTCAGTGGTGGGTCTGTGGTAATCCTAGGTTCAGTGCTTGTCTGCTGGTTGAAGCCACGTCCCCAGCAGCTGGTCAACGGAAAAGGAAGAACCCCCCCCCCCTCGGGGCCTGACTGTCACTTATGGGCCCCGGGGCACTGAACTCCAGAACGCACCCCCCCCATCCCACACACACACTAGTCTTTACTAATCTTGAAAGCTAATTTCCTGCAATCTTCACATCGTGCCCAGAGCTAAAGAGAAAATGTTGCGGTGTTGAATCTAATTTCCTGCTATTGTGCTGTACACATTTTGCCATGAGGCAGAGATAGAATGTTTACAATCTGAAAGCGAATTTCCTGCATGTCGAATTTTTTTTTGATCACATGCTATCTAGGGGGCACAGATATCTAGGTGGACTCTAATGTAATCTTTGTAACTTGGAATAAATATGAATTTTAACCAATATAACATTTTAATATTATTTTTTATTTTTATTTTGGTGTTTTGTGGTCTTGGGCTTCCTAAAGGCACTCACACCACACATGCTTGTAGGGTAGTCCAACCCAGCTGGCTACTCATCCACTGACCAACCTTCACTCATCCACTGACCAACCTTCACTCATCCACTGACCAACCTTCACTCATCCACTGACCAACCTTCACTCATCCACTGACCAACCTTCACTCATCCACTGACCAACCTTCACTCATCCACTGACCAACCTTCACTCATCCACTGACCAACCTTCACTCATCCACTGACCAACCTTCACTCATCCATGGAACAACCTCTAATCATCTGACCTCCTAAAGCTTTTCAGTGTCAACCCATTCGTTTGGACCGCCTGGACACGCATAAAGCCGCTTCAAATATCCCGTCACAGGTATGTAAAGTATTCATTTACGGGTCTTGACAATAAACAAAAGACCCTTGCACGACCTTTCCTGTGAAGGCCAATGGACAGAGCCTATTCCTGCTGTGGGGTGTTGTCCAAGACACATCCTGGCGACGTGGTTCTCGTATAACGTCCTTACTCTGCGGTGGAGACGTCCTCTAATAAAACCAGCGGCGCATCGGCAGTTATCACTTCGTCATGACAACGATTATGACCCTTCTGTGGGATTGGCATAGCAGTCGACAGGGTGAGTCATTCGCAGGTAACAGACACACTAAGCATCGAGTGTGTGTGTGTGTGAGGAGGGCTACAGGCGCTTCTCTGCTGTCAGCCGGCCAGCCAGTCACTGTGCGTGTTAATACCAGCCCGCTGAGAGATTGCCCTGTTTCAGAGCGCTAATCAATTAGCCGGCTGTGGTTTGTAGCAGCCCAGGCCCGGAGAAATAAGCTTCAGTCCCCTGTTAGGGGTGTATTGATTTTACACTTGCCACCGTTAGGGCATATTGTTGATGGTGCACAGTGAAGGGGAGGAGTTTTGGGGGAAGGAGGGGGCCTGTTGTAGTCCTTAGAGAGCTCGCATGTGATTGGGTACCAGGCCCATCCACCTGCTCCCAACTTTCGTTAGTGACTCCCCCCCAAACCCTGAGGGCCCCGTAACAGAGACAACAGCGGGAAAAAAAGTCTTAGCAGGGCTAGATTTTTCCAAGACCTCAGGCCACGTTGAGCTGACTACAACTGTAGCTACAGGACTCACTGCTACTAGCTCAGTCTCTGACAAATAATGGAGGGGTTAAGATGGACTAGGGCTACGGAAGAAACCGACATACATTGGCAGTTGAGTTTAATATTAAAAATCGTTAAGGGAAAAAAAAGTTGAAGAGTAAAATAATGTCTTACCTCATTGGTGTTGTTTGAGAATGTGCTAAAATGTTTGCAGCCACCAACCCTTAATGAATGTTTACAAGAGGAATTTGTCAATTGGAAACAGGGGACGATTGGACGGCGGCCATGACAGTGTGAGGGTCAGATGTTAGGAACCACACAGCGTCTCCACACACAGGCTTAATGTCTCTGTCTAACCTCTCACTGGCTGTCCAACACCATATCAGGCTGTTCTCCCACCCAGGACCGACCCTGCTTAGCTTCAGGGGCAAACTAGTAGTAGGATGCTGTGGGTTTTCCTGCTGGAAACATTTTCCAATCCAATACAAAACAGTGATTACATTAGTTATGACACAGGGAGATGGCTTTGTTGTTAAGAAACTGCTAAGTGTTTTGTTTGGCCCTACTCTAGATTGTCATACCGGTAAGTGTCACTTGCCAGTAAGTCCTGCCTTTGATATCCTGATTATATATAACAGATTTTAGCTTTAGAGGATGAAACGGAAACCTAGAAGCCCACTGCCATTGGTTCTAACATCTAGAAGCATAGAAGCATCTTCCATTCACATTATCTTGGCCTGTCATGGAAATCTACTGAGCTGATGTTTTAATGAATTCTACAGTCATATAAAGGAGCAGGGAATTACTTGTTAGAGAATGGGCTGATGGAAAAGTACTACTACTACTAGTCTGTGTGCTCAGATAGCAGAAAAATGCCAGATGTGCTGGTGGGGTCGTAATTGAGGGATGGGACCAGATAGTTTGCAAGATAGAACGCTGGAAGACAACCCACCTTCGGGGTTGACCTAGTGTGGAGTGTGGAGAGAAACTGATACAAGCCGGGACTAATTTAAATCAGAGAAACATGCTTTGTTGACAAGACAGCTGTGCATTAGACCCAATGCCCCCCCCCCCCGGTCCACGACGTCGTCATGGCGATGATGTGCCCGCGGAACAGGGAGGCGGGGTCAGTGTGGAGAGCACAAGGCCAGAAAACGTCTTGGTCCCACTTAGGGACACCGTGCGCTGGGTGGTGCAGCCGTCCCGGGTGCCCAGGAGGGAGGGGCGTAGTTGTGTCGGTAATTAACTCCACCACAGTGGGGTGACGTGGAAACACACTGAGGCGTCGGAAGCCTAATGGAAGCCTCCCCTCCAAGCTACTGGACTAATAATTAAAATCGCTATGGTGCGTCGTGCGGCTTCTTGTAATTAAAGGATCTGCATTTAGGGGCTTGGGCTGGTAATTGCTGTTTTTCTACCACTTTTTCTTAATATTCCACACAGATACATCCACACACTTTCAGACACATACACCCATACACCCACACACTTCCACACACATACACCCACACACTTCAACACACACACACACTTCCACGCTAAACCTAACCAATAATCCCTAAACATAATTGTAATCCAAATTCTATGGTCAGTTAAAATGTTGAACCCTAAACTTAAACCCACAATTGTCTTATTGGTATAAGTGCAAAACATTGCATGGAAGGATTTATCAGATACTTTACATTACTTTCATTGCGGGGACTGAACAAGTATACTCACACACACTCACACGTGTCTGCCATACGCAACCTTGGCATACCCTTTGTACCATAGGGCCAGTAGTAAACATAAGGTTTTGGCCCATGTTTCCAGGTGTCCTAGCCTCTGTCCCCAGTCCATCTTGCCCATGTACGTGAAGCACTGGCTGGGCTTGAAGGAAACCTGACACCCTGGTCTAGGGCCCTTGTCCCCCCTTTTTGATTACAAGAAGACTTCTAGCTGCTGCAGCTGTCTCCGCCTCCAATCAACCAAACACACCAAAATATTACAAACTTACAGATCACTCTCCACACACACACACTCACCCACTTATCACACACCAGACAAACATATACATCACACACTGGACAAACAGATACTCCAGTCACACACACCCACATTGGCCACACCCATTGCACCTCACCACATGAACATATGAAATAAAAACTATTTCTTGTAACATAAACAGCAACATGACAGCTGCCACCTCTTAGTCAAAGTGTAAAATGCCCCCTTTACACACACACACACACACACACATATATTCATCTCCTCATTCTCCTTTCAGCAACAACCACTCCACCTCTCTCTCTCTCTTGCACACACATATGCGCACACACACACACACTCACTGGACTGGTTAGGAAACTCTACACGTCTGAATGTGGGGTTATGGCATCCGTGTGGACAACGGCCATCAGCCCATAAAACCCTCCCAAAGCCTCCAACCACCCCGCAATGGAGACTCATTAGACTTTTATCACATCTATGCCGGTGGCTTTCAGGAAGTGGGAGGTCGCGCAATCCCCAAAATGGCTGCCCAGTCCCCCCCACAGTTGTTGCTGCTTTGGGAGTTAGGTGTTTTGAATCGACTGGTGTGGATACACTTTTTATTATTATTTTAGTTCTGGTGTCAGTATGCTGGTGTGCAGGAGCTTTGACTTCGGTACGTAGTTCTTACCCCTATGATGTCGACTCTGTACACTACGTACAGAAGACAAAGCCTGAGGACTGATGCTTCAACGCTATTGTGGTATCAAAGGCCTCCAGTGTAGTCATGTGGGTGGGATATAACGAAGCATGGTTTGAATCTGACCTACTTTTGCAAAGAAATGTCATACTTTCCTCTCCAATAAAGCATAAAATGCATAGAAATATTTATATTAAAATGTTCTTCTGTAGTTCATGCCTACTAGTGTAATCTGTATGGAAGTTTTTTTTATAAAATTCTAAGATCAACCCATAGAAATTCCTAGCTAGTTACAACTTTAAAATGGTAAAAGCCCTCGACCGCCTAATGTCTATGTTCAAACACGTCATGTTCAAAGTGAGTCTGCAATCTAGACCGTGTCTTTACGTCCACACCGGCCAACCTCCACTCTGAGACGACAGCGCTCCCTAATGGCCCGAGATACAAAACGCACCTCACCAGCATCAAACGTCTTTCAACGCATTGGAGCAAATCTCAATAACTACTTGAATGGTATAGTAAAGCTTGCGATGAATTGTGTATTATATGGGATAGTGGTGGAACAGATTGAATCCTAGTGAATTCTCAGAGGTCATTCCTACGTCTCGATTCACGTAAACGCATCCTTCCGTGCTTTGTGTGCCCGAGGCACTGTTCGCTCAGCCCGGCAGAGAGCATGCTGCCCGATTGTGAGCTCGGCTCGCTGCATCTTGTAAAGGTGCCATAATTTATTGCTCTTGTCGCGTGTAAAGCATATCAAATCTACCTATTGCTGGAGAAGAACAACCTAGCATGGGAAAGGGTTTTTTGTCGGTCCGTCTGAGGACAGAGGGAGCTCATACTCCGCTCTACATCCCCCATGGAAGACTGAAACGTTGTCGCCCGAAACACGGATAGATTGTATGTTCTTTGATGTAATTAATGATATATGGACAACCTACTTTGGCATTGAAGAGTTATGACCGCGCTGAAGGAGAAGTTTGTGCCGGCCTCGAGACGCTGTAAATATTAATAATACGTGGTAAATGTTCAAAAATGTCTGATCCTTTGTCTTAACCTGTAATACATCTTACCTCACTAAAATATGGTCATCAAAGGAATAGACAATAAAGACATAATTTGGAAGTTCTTTTGTAAAAAAACACTAAGTTTGTGTCTCTAAGTTTCGATAATGTTGTTAAAGATGTGGTATTACCCATTGAGCTCAACCACTGATTTTTTTTCATTTTCTTTTTTTTTCTCATACGTATATTATAAATACACTGTGTCATGAAGAATCAATTTTTATCCTTTTTACCTGCTTTACACTTTTGTAAGAATGGTGCTGTTAATGAAGTATGATTTCATAAAAGTAAACTTTGAGATAAACAGTAACAGGTTATTTAAAGAGATGTGGTGGAAGGAATCGCATTTAAAAGGTTTAAAATACATGCGGAAGCACATTTATCCAATAGCCCCACTACAAATCCTGCATATTCAAAAGACAATTATTAGATTTTATAGAATTATATAACGAAGATATCAGCTTGTATAGAATACTTTAAAGAAAATAAAAACTGTATGTATTAACGTCAACTTGTTGAAAACATTCCCCACACAGCCAAGAGGGATTTTATTTTGTTCAACATCTGGCTGCAGTCCATTTTCCTGCATGCTGAACTGTAACAACTTTAAGGTACAACACGATTCCCCACAGAATTCGTAAATAGCCGTGGAGTAACATTGCGGAGCTAACGTTTGCATGTTGACAAAATCGTTTGTTTCAGATGTATCAGATGAGGTATTACCAGGTGTGGCGGCAGAAGGGCTACTGTTTGTTCGGTTTGTGACCTGACACAGAGGAGCAGCAGAGAAGCTGATGGGATACAAGACCGTAACCTGCATTGTATCAACATGGCATCCATGAGTGACAGATGATAGATGCCTTTAGGGCATGTTAATGGACTTGATAGACCGCATCTTGTCTGCGATTTGTCATCTTTGCTAGCAGAACTTGGGTTGGTGCTGGCAAAGTCTAAAACTGGAAAGTCTAGAAACTAAAGAAATATGCTGCAAGAAACCTGCTCCCTGTAACACAGACAATACTGGAGTGTTGATAAATGCCTCCTGGAAATGGGAATGGAAATGGTGCTTCACCAAAGTGGAAGTATTTGACTAGCCTTGGTAGACATTGGGATACTGTAAAAGCGTTCACATATGCTTGATCAAACAGCTGGGCACAAGGCTTTCTCCCACAGTGCTCCACTGCTTGGAATGAACTGCTGATAGAGGTAACGCAGACTCAGTTTCAGTCTTTTAAGTATCTGCTAAAGACTCATCTCTTCAGCAAGGCTTACTCTAGTTCAGAGGTGGGCAAACTAAGGCTGTTCCCATCCGGTCTGCGAGGAAATTCCATTCAGACTGCGGTAGGTCATGAAATAGTTTTAAGGGGAAAGTAAATAGTATCTCCCCAGCCTAGTCCTATACACATGAATCTGGATTTAAATTAGGTCTACATTATTCTGGACCTACTTAAATTACATTCAGACCCTTTCTGGCCGGCAAATCATTCACAAATAACAAATTACTAAACAAATCTGTCCCTCCAATCAATTTCAAAATCCAGAAAAGTTTGCCCTCAGCTCTAGTTCCACCTTGCCGCCCTGGCAACGGGAGTGGGCTATACTCTGCCCTCATTCGATGGGGGTTGTGGTTGTGTACATTTTGTGCTTGGCAAAGTGAGTGTGGTTACCTCCTGCCTGGCTGACCCTGTCCAGGGGTTACCTTCGGATAGAGCCACAGTGTCTCTGGAACCCCCCTGTCTCAGCCCCAGTCCGGAAAGTATTCTTAGGTAACCCTACATTTCCTGGTTTCCTGTTTAACCATGGAAGGAGGTGCCATGCCTCCGGGCTGCCTGGCCCAAATAGCTAGTGGCAGTCCCAGTACAATGTCCACCTGATTGTCTTTCTTTCCATCCACCTTGTCATGCAGATGATTGGGATTCTGTTCAAGGCCCACATGCCGTTATTGACCTACTTCTCATCTGAACAGACATTGATGTGGCCCAAAAGCTCAGGCACAGCCAGAAGAGGATTGGCCACCCCTAAGAGTCTGGTTCCTCTCTAGTTTTCTTCTTAATTTTCGACCCCACTTGGAGTGTTTTTCCTAGCCACTGTGCATCAACTCTGCTTGTTCTTGCTCTTTGGGCTTTCAGGCCGGGCGTCTGTAAAAGCACTTTGTGACAACTGCATTACAAAATGCATTTGATCAGTTGCTACCCGCTGCCATCAAAAGCAGGACAGTGGTGTTAGGAGGATGCGTTGTGGTTGAAATGAGGAAGGAGTGAGGAAGGAGCCAGTTGTGTTCAAAACGGGTTGAGAAGTAGTGATTTTGGGGGGGATTGATTTATACCCTCCCTATGATCCAGAGAGGCCCATGTTAAGGCCGGCTGTTAAAATGATATAGACACCCTGACACGGAGCAGAGGAAGGTCTGGCAGTTACGGTCATCAGGGAGATAAGACTCAGGGTTCATCATCAGGGCTGAGAGGATGCAGGTATATTGCATTCCTGCTCAGAATTACCTTTTGGTGAAACAGGCTCTAGGTCAAAGCATTGGTGGGGTGAGTAATGACAAACATACTCCCACACACTTACAGGGTGTATCCCCCCACGCCCCACGGGAAAATGATATAAATATATATATATATACATAGATATATTTATATCATTTTCCCATATATATATATATATATACAGCTCTGGAAAATTTTATAACGCCTTTTTCTTTCCCAAAAAAGTTGAAAAGGATAGTTTTGGGTGAGGATCAGAAAGGTTCGATTTAAGAGACCCCTGCAAATTGAACCCTTCTGTTCCTCACTTAATACTTTCCTTTTTAACGTTTTTGGAATTGAAAGAAAATGGTGCAGTCATCTTAATTTTTTCCAGAGCTGTATATATATTCACTTATCTTTATTGTCTCTGACACTGACTTTGACAACTAATGGCTTTGATAAAGGACAGTCTAGTTACTATGATTGTAAGATATGGATTTTCTAAGACACCTTAAGAGGAATGCATTTATAAGTTGCTCTGGATGAGAGTGTCTGCTAAATGACTAACAGGTAAAATGAGCAACTACACTTGTGTACAGGCGGCTGTGACCAATTGGGGGAGAGAAATCCTTTCCCAGGTGAACGGCTGTCGTTAACATTATCAGGTAAAGATACAGTCTGGGACTATAAGATTAACTAAAGACTTTTTGTAAACCTCCCTTTTCTGGGCTGGATGTGTAATATGTTGTTTATGTGTGCATAATTCATGAGTAGAATCAATATCATACCTAAGTTAGCCAGAATATCTCAAATTTCAAAGCGAGTAGTTTTGATAACATGAGGTGCAAATCAGCATGTACGTTATAAAGTAAAACATTCTTGGGGACCCTTTTTGTCTTGTGAATGCCCTTTTTACCATCTTTATAATAATCCAACTACTGTATTTGTGGATTGCATAATATATGAATAAGAATGTCATCACCTTTCAGGCTTTCACTGCCAGTGAAATCACTAGACATTATGAACAGACCAAATGAAGGATCACATGGTTTTAGCTGTGACGTGCACATGAGGTCAGATGTAATGTCCCGGTTTGATCTCCGAATTGAAGAGGTGGCCACACTGCCTTGCAGACACCTAGGGAGCAGACAGGGTTGACTGGTCCAACTCATGGAGTTGTGACTGGAGTATAACAATGTCATTTAAACAGGTCTCACTATGTCTCAACGTTACTTCACCCTATTTCAGACCTATCACTATGACTGTGACCTCACTAAGGACATCTCAGTTGGGATATGCAAACAAACACCAATTCACACTAATGCACGTTCATACACACATGTACGTATGTCAAATAGAACAAAGGCACAAAACAAATTATTATTTTTAAAATGTGGCCAAGATCCTGTAAGGACAGAAGCAAACTAAACAACCTATAGACCTATGCACTAGACAAAACAGTTGGGGATTATTAACAACAAAGAAACTGCACTGTAGGTTCTTCAACATATTTAATGTCATACAGTGACATTTGCGGTTGAATTTTCTTTCTCATACTACACCCTTTACCCTGAGAGAAACACTGACAGCTTTAGAGATTTAGGACATAGGCGGAACGTCCAATAGAAATTGGTGACACCGGATGTAGTTTAAAAGGTTAAAAGGAGTTTGGTCCAATAGGAAAAGAGAATGTGATTCGAGTCATCGGCCATAAAACCCATCAACCAATTGCACTTATTGCACTTTACTGGAACAAACCCTTACAGGCCAGGTTAAAAGAAGTGACACAAATAACAGCAAATCACAGCAGAAGGCGTATTAATTTTGTCCAATGGGCGTTTAGGACGCAGTAAGTATGCTTATAAATGACAAGGTGACAGCTGTCTGAATGTACATTGACTGCTGCGGGCGTGAGACATTTATTCTGGACCCCTTGCCTTGTATTCTTTCTGTAACATAAAAGGTGAGTAATTGCTCTGTCATTATGACATTAGGATTTATGATTTCTGTATGAATATTATTTCATCGTGAACACTTCCAAATGTACTTCGTTCTATGCAAGGGCGACTAGATAACGGTTAACATGCTAGGTAGCTAACTAGCCATCTACGGTTGGTCTTGTGCGGCCATTCAATGACTTCTTCACCAGAAGGACAATTTTCAGTGAATGTAACTTGTTTTATTAGCTCAAAATGCTTACCAGAGACGTGTGCACGTGTCTTAAGCTTGGACGTTAAGCTGGCAGTGTTTTTATAACTATTCATGTTGTGGTGAAACCAACGCAATTCTGCGGGTAGCTGCAAAATGTCTGACTCGCGTTCCCATTTCTGACCACGGCCTAGTAGTACTGCTACTTACCAAGCAAGTCAATGTTTGCCGTTATGGTCAGTAATAACTCGTCTTTGGGATTATGGACGTCTCCATTTTCTTCAGACGTTATAGTTAACGTAGTATGCACCAAATGTAACGTCCTTGTATTTCCTTCGTGTATCGTTTTGTGGGTCAATTTTGACCTTCACGTCTTGAACTGGCAGTCAACTCCAACCGCTAGCACTGTCCAGCTAAAGTGCTGTAATACACCCGGCTTTCTACGATACTCACCCATGAACCGGATAGCGGATTATGCTGCCCCAAGCCTTTGCACCACATGTCAAATGGATTTGACAATTACTGAGTGACTTGTATATGGGGGTCAGCATTGCTTGCTAGGTTTTCCCACGGCGAAGCCTTGGGTTGTAAGGCGTGCTACATTACTTGGCCCGGGTTAAAGGGTGTGTACTAAAGTACTACTTACTCAATTATCTTGCGTGTCTGGGATTTGCGGTCACTACCGGCGGTGCCGTTGACTTTCAATAACCTCACTTGGAATTGAAGTGCAGTATGATCATGGCTTGGTTCCTTTTCTGTATTATAACGCTGGAGTTCCCAGAATTTGGACAAGGCTATTATGTTGCATTAAACAAATGTTTGCCATTTTTGTCTACACCTTTAATATAGATGAACATGTGGATATTGACTGACAGGTGTATGTTGAGCTGTCACCTTTTTGTTCTCTCCATAAACTCCATGTATTTGACTTGAGCATGATGTTCCCATGTGTCAAGTGTCTGACTTGAATGTTCTTTCAAACAAGACTTGTAATTTTTAGTGAGGTGTCTAATTTAGTTTTGAAAGGAAGGAACAAGTTTGTGTCAATGTCTGGAGGTTACTGGACAGGCTTTAGTATAGGACCTTCAACTTTCATGCATAATTAGTTGTTTATGATACCTGGATAGCAGAGCCCTCCCTGTGGATCAGTTGGACGTTTAAGGCATGAATAGTAGTTCTGTTAAAAATGCTTCTCTCTCTCTCTCTCTCTCCAGAGATCCGCTATGTATGCCTGTGCAAAGTTTGTGACCTCACCTGCTGTGGTATGTATCCCCTAAGAAGCTTTTGTGTAAATGAGAAATGAGTACCTTGTGGCACGTGAGGTTTGAGTCGGTCTAGTGTCGTTGCTGAGGAGTGTGTAAATGTAATAGTCTTGAATGTACATTTATTTTTTTGCACTTTGTTGCCTGTATGTAAAACACTGACATCACTAAGCTTGTGTGCTAATCAAACCCTACAGTATTAGTATTTACAAGGACAAGATTTTTCAGTTCAGAAAATGGATCGACACGATTAGTCCATGGAGTCCACCGGCCCCTGTAATCCTTTAGTCCATTAGACGGCTCTGTCTGGTTGATAATGATCCTGGTGTGCTCCAGAATTCTCCTACCTGTAATCCAGATTTGTGTCTCCGTTCCCAATTATTGTAATTAGGAGACTGTCTATGTAAGGTGTAGATATGCTTTGGGTGGACATGGCGACTGTTTCAGGGGGGAGGGATCCAACTCTCCTGAATTTGAAGTGTTCATATTCCTCACACCTAGTCTTCAAGGTTGTTTGAATCCAAATCCCAGGTACTGTATGGTTCTCCAGGGATAGGATGGTCCCCTAGCCTTTATTGTGTTGTCTCCTGCAGCTTCGTGGGGGGTCCCGAGTCTTCGCCCGGCCAGTCTCCGTCTCCGTCTTTAACAGACCTGAGGCCAGATGTGAGCAACAGGTGAGCCTCTTCAAATCAAAAGTAAATGATCTCTTTTAGTCACCTCACTTTTACATACCGTTAACCCATAGTCATGTGCCCTGGATGGAAGACCATATGACGTGATGTAATGTCATGCTGTTTAGGTGTTGTGTGCTAATTAAGATGCACTTATTGGCTGTAATGTCAATCATTTCTCGTTCTTTTTAGGTTTTAACATGTTGAACAATTTTTTTTTTAATTTTTTATTCCTGGGTCAACAAGGCTTGTGTGTAGAACTAGCTTATTTTTCTAGAACAACAAGCCTCTAATTACATGGAGTACCGTATCATTATTAGGAGTATGGAAAGTCTTTATAACAATTTACTCCCTGGAGTGTTATTTCCTGAGGTGTCAGACTCCTGCATCTGTGCCTGATTGGAGAATAGTCAGTGTCTTTGTCCCCTTGTTCTATCATCTAAACCAGTCTATTTTCTGTCTGGTCCAATGTGAGGCGACACTGGTTTGGATTGGTTTATTGGGTTTGCCATTTAGGTATTTTGCAGCAGCTGATCATTGGTTTTAATATGGGTAGCGCGTGCCCCCGTGGGGTTGTAGTGTTTAGATGTTAATCCCTGATCTCTGAACGTCCCCCAGGCCCTTCTGCCCGTCTGTGAGGCATCCGTTCTGACCCGGGGATTCCAGACCAGCGCCGTGTCCAGAGACATCGACACGGCTGCCAAGTTCATTGGTGCCGGTGCGGCCACAGTGGGCGTCGCCGGGTCCGGGGCCGGTATCGGAACAGTGTTCGGCAGCCTGATCATCGGTTATGCCAGGTGAGGATTGAGAGTCGGGTGCTAGACTATCGCCTGATTGGGCAGAACACCTGTATTGAATCAGGATAAAAGGGCATGATTTCTGGCTGCCCCGTCGCAATCCAGATTGATTCGGTTCAGTTTAACTGTCAAGCCCTGATTTACTGTTTCTGTCAATGCAATCTGCAAGTGTCCTGTGCAATCAAATGCTTGTGCAATATTACGCTGTTCAGTGGTTATTTAGCCAGATTATCCAATCCACTGCTTAGTGGTGCTTTACACGATGCTGGCTGTAGCTTGGGCTACCTGCCAATTGCTAATGGTTTTATTAGAATTTGATTGTTGTTAAATGTAGGTTTGCTTTAATCGGATGAAGCCCTTGTGGTTGTCTTCCACTCCTGGCTGATACCATTCATAGATGGAATGACATGTCTGCCATTAACTAGCAGGTATTTCACCAAGAATGGAGAAGGACTCAAATTCCTAGTTGCTTTCGCAGACGTCTGTTAATTATTACCAAGGATTGAGACTGCTTCTGGAAGCCCGTGTAATCACCATTAATGGCATATCTGCCTGCTGAAGCTTGGTGCACTTCCAGTTCATGAAGACCAATGGTTTGCTACTGATACTGTTTTGATATGCCTTAACCCTGAGCTCTGTTCTTTCTGCCAGGAACCCCTCTCTGAAGCAGCAGCTGTTCTCGTACGCCATCCTTGGCTTTGCCCTGTCTGAGGCCATGGGGCTCTTCTGTCTCATGGTGGCGTTCCTCATCCTGTTTGCCATGTGATCCCGCGTCGCCCTGCTCCTTGTCACCTCCCTCCCCCTGGGCAGTCGGAACGAATGTGCCACTCACCGGGCCGCGGCATTGCCATTCCAGAAAATGAAAATCCTACAAATCCTTCCTTTTTTATGTTTTGCTTTTTTGTTCCTCAAGTTCTCCGTAAGATCTCGGTTTAGACGGTCCGTCTGAATAAAAGGTTGGAATAACTAGGCGTCTGTCTGAGTTCTTCATTTGGGTTTAGGGCCTGGAATTCCTAGTTACATTCAAGTGGAGATGTTGGCGTGGAAACTTTTCCTCAATAGTGTGTAATACTAATTCACTGTGGGTGGCTGGGCCACAAGTTCATGGGATCAGTATACCAGGCTCTGATGTTGCTTAGTAGAATAACAGAATTCTCTGCTCCAAATGCAAAAATGGAATTGGGGTTTTTTGAAGCAAGAGGATATTGTGTGCTTTTCAATGCGTAGTTGTTGGAGTCAGCATTCAATTACAGTTGTTGGTTGTCCACCATGATTTTGGTGAACTTTTTGGTTCGGTAGACAAACTGGGCAAATTTAGTAGCGCAACCTGACAAATGTGGCTCCCTTGTTTCGATATGTGGGTGACTTCCTCAAGGCTTCTGCCAATGTGTACTGTTGGTTACCATGGTTGCTTTTTGGTTCCATTTCACCATTTTTTTCCAACCAATTGTGTCGTTGAATAAGTGGTTTCCACCAAGCTGTTATCGTTTTTGCTTGCTCAACCAGGAGGCTTTTTCTAATACATGTGCTCTGAGGAGGACCCTATTGAGAATGCAGTGTCCTAACGCAACGGGTCTCAAGAGCAATGCCTCCACTCCAGACACTTCAAAAACAAATTGTGCTGCTCTATGCTGGACCCAGAAACACCGGGTTGCAATGGCGCCGCTGTCCTGGACGTTAGTGAAGACCACTGCAACTGCGTGTGGTGTTTCTTATCGTTGACCTTCTACAAAGCTTCTGTTGATGTTGCAACATTCTGTCGCCTACAACAAGAGGACTAAACTGAAACCCAGACCACTTAACTTCGATCTGTTTAGCAGTGTCTCTACCAATTTGCTGGTTCTAAATATCACAAATTATTCCCTCAACCCTAAATTTGAAGTTGCTATTCTACTGAAAAATTGGATGCATACTTTCCTCGACTAAACGTCTGGGTTTCACTCCAGGTGACAAATTTACTCGGTCTGAATGTATATCATGGGAAGGAGGATGTCTTTCATAAAACAGCACTGTTTTTGACCCTTAAATCGCCAGCCACCAAACAGTTGCCCTAATTTTTGCATTGCAAAAAGTATGTGCCAAAAGTGGGGCTGCCTGTTCAAAACACTAGGCAAGGCCCCCATAGGTCTCCACAATCAAGTATAGAACACAGAGGCCCAATACTCATGCCAGCAGGTGTTCATTTATTTGGCTAGGCAACTTGTAGCAAGGAACATAAGTTCCTGAAATACAGTTTTATTTATATCAAGTGAACAATGCTGAAGGTTCTCTAACTCTAAACCTGGTAGAGCATTACCAAAATCCTTAAAGAAGCCAACAAAAAACAAGTAGCCAAAGTCTTATGTCAACATCAATAACAAGCTGGTAACTGAGGATGTTGCACCATGAAGGTAGACATGCATCCACATGCACACCGGACGCGCTGCAATTACACAGACCCACAACCTCTCTCAAACCTGCATACAAAACAAAGACCCCAAGTATCTGCCACCTACCCAATCACACGCCCAGCACCCCGCATACTAACACAAAAAGAGAATGTGTTTTACAAGCTGAACTGAACACCGATCAATCAAATGTTTTTTTATAAAGCTGTTTTTTTTCCATCAGCAGGTGTCACAAAGAGTTGTTTTCCGACACAACTTGCAACCCCAAAGAGCAAGCAAGAACAGGGTTGAATCACAGTGAATGGAAAAAAACTCAAAACGACAAAACTTAGGAAGAAACCTAGAGAGGAACCAGGCTTTGATGGATGGCCAGTCACGTTTGGCGGTGCCGGATGAAGATGATAAGAGTACATGACCTTTTGGGTCACGTCAGTGTGTTGGTGTGAATAAGACTTGAGCAACGTAAGCCATTGGACACTCCGTTTATTCTGTTTTCACTTTGTTTCTGTACAGGGGGGCAGAAACATCAACATATTCAGAAGTGTCGGCCAATACATTGAAAGCGAAATCTCTTGTGAATTACTTATATATATTTCTGTTGCAGTAGTTCATGGTAGCAATAACCGACTAGAACCTGCCATGAACCTGCCATGATACAATAATCCCGAATTAAACATCACAAAATTGGGATGTGAGGAAGAATGTGGTATATAATAAATACCAAACAATGTTTGTGTAAGATTAATCATTAATTCTAATAAATACAAAAAGCCATTCATGTCCAAGAGACATTAAGAAGTATTCTGTGATAACCTTTATTTCCTCAATACTCAAATGTTGTCTAGAATCTTGAACTCTATAAACAAACAAAATCGTGTCTTTAGGTACTTAACTGCCATCAACGTTTTTTGGGATGAACTGTCCAATTGGTTTTTTTCATTCCTCATAATGGCTTTTGTGACTTTCACTGACAACTCTTTGGACCTCAATGTGTCTTTTTTAATGTACTGGTATTAGACTGTCCAAGTGGACACTCAACAAATATTTTCTAGAAGTAGAGAAGGCTATAGGCCGAATACAGCAGGTCCCAACCAGGGGTGCTAGGACCCCTGAGGGTGCACCATGGCCTATCCACAGAGGAGAAAGAACTCTCATGACACCATAGGTTTACTAGTGACATTAGCATGAAGGAGTACTTCTGGGGTACTCCAAGCAGAGCACAATCTGTTGGCGGTACAGTAGCTGAAAAGAGCCGGGAATTACTGGCCTAAAACGTCAATTACATCTTCCAAAAAATACCATTTCTAAATCCAATTCACACTTTCGCCTCTATGTGGCAGTAAAGGTAAATACTGAAGAGGAAGTGGTTAAGGAAAAGAGAAGAAAATCATTGATAAACAGGCTGAAATCGCAAGCTGTGTGTTTGTTTGGTGACTGCTATAAGGTGTTATTTGTGACGGTAATATCTATTCGGACATTTAACATTGGACTGACGGTGTGTAGTTTTGAAATCATCGCTGAACACGGTTAGCTAGCTACTTTTGGAAACGACAAGAATACCATACGATGCCGCGGGAGCTTGTTCTTTCCTGTTCGACTTCAGCTCTCCTTGCTTCTCTTCCTTATTTACCAACTGCGTAAGGACTCAAAAAGTAATTTACGGCTTCGACCGCTGTCACTGAGCGTAGCTGGATAGCTAGCTATAACCTGAATACAAGAGTTAATTGACAATGGCGGATAGTGTAGGAGAAGGAGCTAATGGTGTAATTGGCTTAGGTGTTGGTAGCCAGGGCAATGGTGCACCGTTGTTACCGACTTTGGGTAATTCTCTACCGGGGCACTCGACGAGTAACCCGGCCTCACCGCCACCTGCGGCGGCCGCGGAGACTGGCCTAGCCGTCATGGCCCCTGGGGCCACAAACACAGCCACCTCCACTGTGGGCGTTGGGAGCGGATTTGTAAGTGGAGGTGTTCTAAGCACGCAAGTTCCACTGGGTTCCGCCATTCCAATACTCCACAACTCGGCCATCAATGCTCTTCCAGGCGGTATTGGTTTGGGGGTCGCGGGGGTGGCCGGAGCTGGCCTCTTGTCCCAGATTCACGCTACGTCCTGGGACCCAACATTAAGCACCGATTGGGACAACGAAAAGGCTTCTCAGCAATGTATTCTCCGAATCAAAAGGTACACATTTGAGAAGTTTTCAGATTTGTTCTGTACAGTAACTAAACTGTTAGGTTTTCGTATTGCAGTTAATGAACTGTAATTACATGCTGTCCAGCTATATGCGTATATGTTTGTTTTGTCAAGACACTAGTTTGTTAGGCTACTAATTGTAGCATGAAATGGATCTTTCCCCAAAACTGTTAGTACTTTGCTCGTTTTTACTTAATGGCCCAATAATATTGCAAGGTATTTGCTATGTTGCTGTCTTCAATATGTCGGCGTAAAAGAATATGTCAATCTTAATTTTTGATACCTTGATGTCTTTAATATTTGCTGATTTTCCCACCTGGAATTCCGAGTTAGTGCATTAACTGTTCAAAGTCCGGTTCTGTGTTATTTTGAATGAGTCATGGTAGGCAACAGAAATGTAGACACGTGGTGATCAGTTTCTACAAAATAATTCTTACCATTGTTTTAAAAATTATATAGATATTTTTTATGTATTTATTGCAAAACCATATTTATTTCCCAATGAGGAAAGTTTTGGAATACATAAAAATCTATTCTTTTGTCATATGTATTTTGACAAAACAAGAAATCATTCACTTGAACAAATATACTATTTTTATTGGTGAAGATGGCTGTCATACCAGGGTGAATACTATGTCCCATTGTTTGTGCACGTTACAGACGAAGGTGTCGGGGCCCAGACAGATCTTGGCTACTGACATTGTGTATTTGGATCTCTTCACATTATTTTCTTGCTCTTTTCTCAGAGACATCATGTCCATTTATAAGGAGCCTCCACCGGGTATGTTTGTGGTTCCTGACCCCCATGACATGACGAAGGTAAAACACAGACATCCTTTCTTACTAGGCTTACTATTGGTTCAGCTGGTAACTATCATTAATACACCTCACGGTTTTACCAAGAGTGACTTCATCTAGTCGACGAAACGGACATATCTTGCACTTGAAAATCCATGGCAGTTACTTTCAGTGTTTGTATTCGTGTGTACTTCATAAATATTTTTTTGTATACAAACAAACAGTTGACTTACCGTGATATTCAACTGGTTATTTAAGTAGTTTTCACTTTGGTATATTGTCATTTGTTTTTCCTCTAGTAGTTGTATGGTTTGCCGGTCTAAGTTCCTTGCAGAATTGGCCTATACTACTATTTATTTTACCCAACTGATCCCACACAGCTTCTATTGTGTTGAGGTTGCAGCTCTGTTTGTGGCCATTCTAATACGTTTTTCCCATCGTCAGATTTACAATCCAAGTATTTCCTAATCGTCTTTGCAGTTTGTTCGGGGGTCATAATCGTACTGAAAGGTACCCAAATAAAGTTGCACTACATATGCATCGTAGTGTGCCAAAAAGGAACCAGTGGGTCTATCATGCATCGTGGTTAGGGTTAGTGTTAAGGTCACCGTGACGACTGTGGGCGGGGTGTTTTTGAGTCCCACAGTAAGTATTACCTGCGGCAAGAAGAACGTGGGGCAAATGAATGTTGTCAGGGACTGCCCCAAATAGGCACTTCTCAATGAAGGTCCGCTTTTCAGCCCACATTTGTGGAAACCGTCCCGAGCAGGACGAAGCACCCACCAGTCCACTCGCTCATAGCAGGTATTGCTGTCAATATGCTAGCCACTGTTTATACCTGCGTGTACGCTTAGCACGTACATTGTCTAGCTAGTAAACCCTGATCTCTTTTTGGAACGTGAGGAGCAGTGAACTTCAATCAGTTCATAAATCGCATACCTTAGCCGAAACAAATGTATGCAGCTGTATGCAATGCAGTCCAAAGCATAAGGCATTCCTTGCTCAATTAGCTTTTTAGTACAGATCATGTTGGCTCAATGCAGTTTACGTATGCTGGCGTGAACTGCACGATACATTGCTGTGTTTGGTCATTGGCAGGGTGTGTGTTTAGCAGAGTAATTAACTTTGTCTTTTAATTTACTAACCACATCATTTCATTGTGGGGTACTTGGTTACACAATTCTGTGGAAGTGAGCTTATTAAACAAACAAACACCATTGAGTAGAGTGTTTTTAGTGGAGGAGTTCTACATCCTTATCAGGAGGCGCAGTACTCCCGAGTTGTGTTCCCTCCCTCCTCAGATACACGCTCTGATCACCGGGCCCTTTGACACGCCGTACGAGGGGGGCTTCTTCCTGTTCCTGTTCCGTTGCCCCCCGGACTACCCCATCCACCCTCCGCGGGTCAAGCTCATCACCACCGGCCACAACACAGTGCGCTTCAACCCCAACTTCTACCGCAACGGCAAAGTGTGTCTCAGTATCCTCGGGTAAGCCGTGGCCTTGGGAGGTTGTCAGGCTGGGTTGTGAACCCAGGACCATCGCACAACGGCCCGTATACTCAGGGCCGTATAACTTCAAATTGATCAGAAATAGAGTTTAGGTGTTCATTTCTATTACACGTGGACATTGATTATTTTTAAGTGAGGCATACGGAGGCACATCATCAGCAACCATCGCACTGTATTGCTGATGAATGGTGAATGTGTGTAGCAGTAGGTGCCTTTTGGTCAAACCATGGGACGTTCTTCAGTAGTCCACTTAAGGCACTTTGCAGTCATGTAATGTTTGTAACACAGTCATGTAATGTGATAACACTCGTACCCCAGAAGGCTACATATTCATGTAATCACAGTCCTGCGTTAAGTCAGTCATCAGTCACCTCGAGACAGAGACTTGTCTTGCTTTAGAAATAATCATTCATCCCAATCGTCAGAACAGAGGAGTAGGGGTCGGTAGAATCCTGACCGTATGGCTACAGTGGTTATAGTACGGTAACCGACTGTCACGTGTTGTTTCAGATGCATCAACTGAAGTTCAACCCTTGGGCTTGAAACAAAGCCCCTTGTTTCTGTCCTTTGACCTTTTCTATTTGTCCCGGGTTGTAACGTAGGACCTGGACTGGCCCAGCGTGGAGCCCGGCCCAAAGCATCTCCTCGGTTCTGATCTCCATTCAGTCCCTGATGACGGAGAACCCGTATCACAACGAGCCGGGCTTTGAACAGGTAAGCTACTGTGTGCTGGAGATGAGCAAAGCCTGTTGAACACCAAGCTTCGTCTGAAGCAGGAGGATGTTGATGGTGGAAAACCAAATGAACGTAATGGTGGGAACTTGCTGAAAGATTATGACACCTTGTAAAACGTCACTCATTGCTCTCGACAGAACTCCGGCAATATTGTAAAATGTAAAACCATCTTGACGTGTGCCATTGTAGATGCTTTATAGTAGAGCACATTTCTGTCTTTTTGAGCAGTTTTGCAAATAAGTCTCCAGACCTCAGTGGGAGTCGTGCTTTGTAGGTATCGCTGTGAAAGACTGTAGCTGGGCGGTTTCAAGTTAAAATGTGACGACATTGTGATGTGAATGTGGGTTTAGGATGAAACACTGGATGAGCAAACCAATGATTGAGTGACCAATCAAAATCCCTGATCACTGGTAGGCTATGGGAATTAAAAGCTGTAAAAACAATCCATACGTACAGTATTAAAGATGTTAGTTAAGCTTGGGTGCATATTCTATCTTGCTAAAACACCATAAGCCGTCTCCGGCGTTGCCCAACGATCACTGCATAACACTGTCCCAGAGACCAGGAGTTCAAATCCCAGTCGCAGCATGAAGACTGTGTCTTGGGTTCCCGCACCGGGTGGTACAGTTTGATGAGCGCAACAATGAGATTAGCTTTGAAGGACAGGTCCCAATCTTTGATTCTCCTGGACCCTGTGGGTGACGCTGTGACCAGGCCGTAATCCCCAATTGGACATTTTGAGGTGAAAGTCAATCATGCCATCAGACTGCCATTAGTCCCTTAGAAATGTTAACGCATCGTATACGTGCGTTTGCGTTTGCGTGTGCACGGTGAGCATCGATACCCAAGACAGGTCGGCGTCTTCAGTTGTGTCCCTCTGATTGACCTTTCCCAGGAGAGACACCCTGGAGACAGCAAGAACTACAACGAGTGCATCCGCCATGAGACCATCCGCGTGGCCGTGTGTGACATGCTGGACGGGAAGGTGGTCTGTCCAGACGCCCTGTGGTACGTCAGGCTGGGAGTTACCTTTTTGTTCAACTTGTTTTGGGGGTGCTAATCATGTCTGACCTAATTCTCCATAACAATTTGCATGTTCATATCCACTCACTAGGGACTGCATTCACGACAACATGTCACCGCTTTCAATGGGGATTCATTTGGCCGTTGGTTAGCGCTTCTTTTTAATGGTATTCATCTCTGTTGACGGGGCTTCTTTTGCAGGAGCGTGATGGAGAAATCATTCCTGGAGTACTATGACTTTTACGAAGGGGTCTGCAAAGAGAGGCTCTACCTGCAGGGCCAGAACATGCAGGTAGAGTGTCGTAGAGTGTCGTAGAGTGTCGTAGAGTGTCGTAGAGTGTCGTAGAGTGTCGTAGAGTGTCGTAGAGTGTCGTAGAGTGTCGTAGAGTGTCGTAGAGTGTCGTAGAGTGTCGTAGAGTGTCGTAGAGTGTCGTAGAGTGTCGTAGAGTGTCGTAGAG
>JACXGK010002560.1:0-20920 GCA_016801125.1 Novumbra hubbsi | reverse complement strand
ATACAAGAATCTACATTTGGAAACATTTTGTGAGGAATGTGGGTATTTTATAACTAATATTGAATTGTCACATTTAAGTTTGAACCGTTGAGTCTGCACGTCTTGTTGTGGAGAGTCAAAAAAACTATATTTAGAACCATGATTTATTTATATATATATATTATAATCCAAAGTTTTTTCCCTTATGATTTCTAGACTATCATTGAATGGGCTCAATTCTTTTAATTCTGCTTGCAGAGAACTGGCTTGATAGTCTGGGTCTTGAAGTGGCTTGTCTTGCAATGCTGCAAATTCAAGAAAGTAGTCCAAGGTTTTCCTCTTCCTCTCTGGTGTATTTAAAGGACGTTGCTTCCGTCAGGCTGTTACTGTGTGATCTAGTTAGGCTGTGACACAGCATAAATTATGAGCGAATTTCTGCTTCAACTTACTAGGGCAATTGGCAAGGACATCAAAATCAGTAAAGCCACCAAAATATCAGCTGCGTTAACTGTGCCACCTTGTCAGGTCTTAGCAAGGTGTAGCTGGTAATTTTGCCGTTGGTGATCCTTGATTTAGGGTTTTTGTTCAAAGTCTGCATTTTAGTTGTTTAACCTGCCCGTATTGTTTTGTTGATCGGTTAACCGGCTGGAGTTTTTGTCCTTGAGGAACCCCAGAAGACCTACATGCCTGAACCGTAGACGCTTAGGGAGACGCGCTGGTATTCCTGTACGATTTGTAGATGTCAATACACGGTTCAACAGTCTCTCTGTAGACACGAGGCGCGTCTCGTTCATTTCAGCCTGCGTCCCAGCCCTGACGCGCTTGTAAACGTACACCACCTGTCTCTCCAGGACCCGTTTGGGGAGAAGAGGGGCCGCTTCGACTACCAGGGCCTGCTGGCCCGCCTGAGCGCAATTCAGAGGCGGATACGAGCCAAGTGCCCGCCGGAGGACAACGACCCCGACTCGGACTCTGACAGCAGCTCCTCGGGCACCGACCCGGACAGCCAGGGCAGTGCCCAGCCTTAGCCAGCTGGGGGCGCCATAGTGCCGCCGTTACTTCTGTCCCGAGGTTGGGGGAGGGGAAAGGCCTGATTGTGGGAGGCACTTATGATGCCAAGCCATGGGATAGAGCCTGTCTGTTTGGATTAGTTGTTCTCTGTCCCTTCCAATGACTGCCTTTTTGAAATTCCTTTTTTTTCCCCTCTTTCCTCGACTGACACCGGTGAGCCAAGTGTAAACTCGAATGGGTTTGGGAGTGTGTGGAGGAACTCTGAAATTCATTTCTGACAACCTCTGCCTTTCAGTACTAACTTTTGTTTCTGTGGCCCTATTGGATTTAGTAGAGATGACATCTGAGATAATTATTCATACCATTCACACAGTCAGTACAGTCATAAAAATCCACTCAATCGTGTCACTTACTTATTTATACACGCAGGCACGCACGCACACACACACACACACACACACGTATGCACATATGTTGCTGGGCACCTCCTTTTAAGGTTCCCTTCGCTTTATAAAAGGCTGTTCCTCAGTCTAAACACTATTACACTTCATAATTGAATTTAAAAAACAATCATAATTACCTGAATTCATAATCACCTAAATCCTAATTCAGAATGTGTGCAGTTATGGTCAAGTATTGGTGACCTTGCAATGGAGATATTTCTCCAATTTGGCTAGTTTTGACTTCAGGCTGCAAGTCATGAGTTACACACAATATCTTTACCAACCAAATTAATTGGAACTTGCTGTATTTTATTTCTGGTTATAGTTTATCTTCTGGTTCTGTACAAATATCTATCAAACCAAGCGGTTGATCATATTGGCGCTGTGGCACACTTCAGTATTGATGTAAGGAACAAAATTCGCTGGAAATCCACATATACACGGATTGTCTGACCAGTTACTGAACGGTTAAATCCCCAAGAGATCAACTTAAATCACGGTTGTGTTCGGTCCATGGGCAAAGCCGTTTATCTTCATTTGCTCATCTTGATAAATTGCTTTTGAATACGACTATCTTCCTTTTTTTTGGGGTCATTTATTGTCAATGTATCTGTTAAGGGACACCGGAAGCATTCTTTGAAAGAAAGGTTTTTTTGTTTTTTTTACGGAAACGCCATCTGATATTGGATGTCCATATAATGCTTGGTGAGCTGTACTGTTGTGGATTTAGGCCTCATACTTTTCCCCACTGATGCTAGTCTGTTCACGTTTATTGGAGTCGCTCTGCGAGTCCATTATTTTGTGGCGATTATGGAATGGAAACCCGTTCTACCGGTGCCAGGTTGTCATGGCGTGTTTCATTAGGGGCCCCTAATGCCTCCAGACCATTAAGGCAACGTCAGCCCCTCTCAACACACCGTTACACCTGGCATTGGTTTGTTGGAGGAGTTTTCTTTTTCGGGGATTGTTACAAATCCACCAGACTCATTTGACCTCTCATTGACTTCAACGCCCAGACATTGACGTTGGTGACTTTCGATGGGTTCGTACTAATGTCTCTTGTGCTCGTTTTGACCTTTGTGTGCTACATCTCCTACCTTGGCCTATGTCGGTGTCAAGTTGGATCCACAGGCTGCGACCATCTAAGGAACAAGCTACGTTTACACCTGAGCTGGCCTTCAGAATGGCTTGTGGATGTCTCTATATGACCCACTACAAGCAAGGAACCAGAGGTCTTGTCTGTCCTCTCAGGGGAAGATCTCTTTTTCCAAATGGACTTGGACATTATGTATTCATTCTTGTCATCCTGTGGCACCTGATAAGGCGCTCAAGCACCACTGTGGGAGCCTTCTCCAATTGTCTCTCCAAAAGTGGCTCTAGACGCCTTGCCTAAAGCTACTTAGCAATTACTTCAACAGGGGTCTTCCATAGAGGTGCTCGAGTCTTTCTGGTATCAACGCTGCTTAAAGCTACCGTGAGCTAGACACCCGTCTGTCACCGGGGAGTCCTTTAGTTCCGTCTTGCAATGGCGTACATACTCTCCGATAATGGCGTGTTGAGAACCAACAGAGAACTTTATCTGTGACTCATGATGTCATTCCTTGTCGTGTTTTTCAAACTGCCCACTCAGGATGTAGAACTGGCTTTGTAACAGCCTCTCTGGACCACAAACATGTGTACCCTGTCATAGTATAGTGATACTGGACCCTGTTTCCCCTTATGGAAATGTTCTTCTATGCATTTCTTCTCTGCCCCTTCAGTCAATATAGACTTGGACTTCCGTATTGAATTACTCTAGGGTTTGAAATCACACTGCTATATTTTTTTTGTTTGCAGACCTTTTTTCTTTTCATCTTCACACAGGTGAAACGTTCCAACCAGATGTCCTCATAGACAGTTCTACAGGAAGTGAGGTGGCAGAGCAAAGACTCGCCCATGTAGTGACCAGTCAGTCGGAAGCCTTGATCTGGTTTGGTGGGAATCTTGTCGCATTACGAACCGATCCTTCTGGCGACTCCTGTTTTAGTTTTTAACTCTGCTCAGTGTATTGATGAATTGCTGAAAAGGATCAACGGAACGCTTGGTAACTTCCCGTGACCTCCGTGGTCCTGATTTGCAGCCTCTGTTTTGTTTCTTGAAATGGGCCGTTAAAGTACACGGCACCCAGTTTCCCCAATACTGAACCTAGCACTTCGATGGGGGCAGAGAATCTGCTAGCGGACAGCGTTCGCCGGGGCTCCTACAGCGATTGTCACACTGAACAGCTGCTACACCGCAGTAGAGTTCCTTCTGGAGCACTAGGCATCCTTAATGGCCATTTGCCCTGTCAGTTGGAAGTGAGGCGTTTACATTTTGGAGTTGACAGAAGATTTGGACCCATTTTAGGCTTTGACTCGACGTTCCAGGCCAAGGCATTAGTCCCAAGACTTTTACTGCCAAATTTATGCAAGACTTTCATCTCACTTCACGTCTGTTTTCATTTTACTGTAGGCCTATATGTAAAAAAAAAAATGAAAATAAAGACTAATAAAATATTCCAATAGCCATTTGGAACTTTGACATTCTGTTTTAGTGCTAATATATTTAAATAATATATTTGTGAAAATGGGTGTGTTTTGTCATGAGGGCTCCAGCCCAAACAATGTTGTGTAAAGGAAGACCTACAAATCCTATAATGCACCCCTGTGCAGTTTTGAAGTCATGGCAAATACTGGTTATAAAACAGCAGCTTGTTAAAAACACATTGCTTGATTTCAAACAATTTGCATCAACCATAAACCAATACTAGATTTTGACATTTTTAAAGTGCTGAACATTTTGTCATGGTTAAAGTTCAGACCATTAAATTCTAATCACGTTCATTGATAAAGGTAACTCAATTCAACAAGTCACAATGGGGGGGGCAGCTATTCACACCAATTAAGGTGTTTTATAGTGGAAAAAAGTACATAAGAAGGCTAAAATGAGAATCGGTAACATCGAAACTAGTGAAAATTATTAGAGTAAGTCCAGTCTTACACAACCTAATTTTGGTATTAGCCATATGAGTGTTTGCTAATACATGCCATTATATATAGTCCCTCACGATTGTTGATGCCCATGAGTCTGGGAGGAGTTACAAAGCCATTTGAAAGCATTACTAAATACATAATCTACGAACGGAGAACATTCCAGACCACTGTCAATCTACGTTACGTTAGATTGTCTACGTTACGGTCTGTTTTGTTGCCTCAAGTCCTTGCCTACCTGTCATCTTTGAGCTAACCCTGAATATCATATTGGACCCATCAGTACCTCTCAGGAATGACGTTCATATACTACTAAACCAATTATGCGATTACTAAACCGCAATTACGTTCAGTAATAACATAAATTGGTGGAATTACATTCACTGTCAACATATCCCCAGTGTTACGGGTCTGTGATGACTCGCTGTTACGTTGCCTTGTCGAATCGCTAAGATGTTGGTCTATAATGTAATCGGTTAAAAAATGAAAAAGCCCTTGTAATGAATAACATTTACAGGTATGGTTAACTTAGTGTTAAGGTTAGGTAAGACAGTACTGTCAATAGGGTTAGAATAAGGTTAGGGTTATGTTATGGTTAGGCATCTAACCATAACATAACCCTAACCTTATTCTCATCTCAATAGTGGGGTTAGGGTTATGTAATGGGGTTAGGGTTAGGTTACGGTTAGGCATTGCAGTAGTGAGGTTAGGGTTACGGTAATGATTAGGCATATCAGTAGTGGGGTTAGGGTTAGGTTAAGGTTAGGGTTACAGTAATGGTTAAGCATCTTAGTAGTGGGGTCAGGGTTATGTTACGGTTATGATTAAGCATATCAGAAGTGGGGTTAGGGTTACAGTAATGGTTAGGCATCTTAGTAGTGGGGTTATGTTTAACGTTAAGGCTAGGTTACAGTTAGGCATTGCAGTAGTGAGGTTAGGATGAAGGTTGAAGGTGCGAAAACAGAAAACGCATGTCTAAACAACACAACACAACACACTGAAGCGGAGGCTAAACCCAACATGGATCTTACAACAGGAAAATGATCAAAACACACAAGCAAAGCTACTACAGAATGACAAAAGAGAGAAATTGCAATGTCTGATGCAAAGCCCAGATCTCAGTCCGAAACTGTAAAGAAAGGTGGGCAAAAACTCACTGATGGTTACAAGAAATTACAAGACATAGCTAAATGAAGTTAATTAGCAAAAAAGGCAGCACTTTGAAATGGCATTTCAGTTCAATTTAATTGCGTATTTGGTTTCCAAATATATTTTTTGTGAGATAAGTTAAACTGGGTTACTTCTATCAATGAATGTGGTGAAATGTAACTCATGTCTATGCGTGTAAGAAAATGTTTAAATAGACTTTTTAAGAGGGTGTACCTAGTTTTCACAAGACTATAACGTGTACGGCCATTTAATTAAAACAGGCGTCTTGATGCGGGTGATTGCGTCAGCAATGATCATCGCGCAAGAGCATGATGGCCAAAAATGACCAATTCGGAGAATGGGGTATTTTAAATTAATTTACTCGATCTAGTGTTCAGGTCAGGAGTTTGATGGCCCCGCTACACGCGGATTCGGAGGGTTTTGGAAGTGTGTTAAACAGCACGCATAGAAACAGGTCCAATATAATGTAAATGATGGTAAAGTGTGATACATTTGATTGATTGTATAGTAAGTGGTATATCGTCTTTAATTTAATGTATCTTTTACATCGATACACAGGAATGACTTTAATCCGCAACTTCTTTAATTTACATGGCCAACGGAGTCACAATACGGCAATAACACATTTTACCGATTTCATTTATTGATCGTTTTTCATTTTTGTTGTTGCTGATTTTAAGGTATTTAGCAGGACGAAGCCGCAAGAATATCATCATCGATGTTAATTAGTTATTCGATAATACAGAAAGCCCACAATTACACGTATTATGGATGTCTATCATTACTGGGAATATGATTGAATGCAGCCATACATGAGTGTTTCGTCAACAAAATAACATGTCTCCTTGGTTCTATTTAATGTAATAAAAACGACTTGACGCTTCCCGAATGTATGATTAACTGTCTTCTGTATTAATATCCGCCTTCCTGTAGCAAATTCTGCCAGGAATCAAGGAATCTCATAATCTCTTGATTCTTTCCACGGTTTTGCCACTGTCTCTGGGTTACTTGATTACTTAGTTGATGGGCGGTAAAACGCCTTTTTCCAAACTAGAGCCTCATTCCACCCGACAAAAACGGAATACACCTAAACATTAAAGAATTCATTACGTTAGTTGACCCCCCGGAATGTTATTATTCATACATTTCTATCTTATTATTTATATACTTATTATACATCTTAGCTGTTATGCTTTTTTTCATTATTGCAAAATGTATAGCCTACAATAGAAAACAAAGTTTAACAACAGAGTTACCAATAGAAAGGTTTCATTTTATGTGATGTTTTTGCCTTGTTCTTATCAGATTTCGTTCACTTACATGTTGAACTTTAGAATGTGTTTATTATTTTTTTTATCGCATTTCGTTCGCTTTCAATCAAACTTAAAGTATGGAAATTAAAGATGGTTCTTTCGTTCTAAAACATAATTTATCATATAATAACAATTTAATTACACAATAAATGACCCTGACTTAATCAGGATTCTCTGTCGTCTAGTATAATACATACGTTTTGATAATTAAAAATCTAACTATTTTAGCAAGACAATACAGAAAGGTTCATTGTCAATTCTGCTTTGAGATTTTAACATAAAAGTTAGCTAACGAGCGTGCTGTCATTAAACATGCCTCTTGCATTCTTCTTGTTTTAAGTTTACTTCGACATGCAATCGAAATAAATAGTTTAGCGTTATCTAGCATACGTATCAATGTATACTGTATGGAAAAGTATTTGTATCATTTGTTACATTTTCATTGTTTTCTATGCCATAACATAGTGTTTTATTCAAATATCTAACTGATGTTTTAGCTAGTAGTCAATGTAGAATTAAGAAAATAAACACGTATTTAAACAGGGGATAAAGAGCTGTATTGCTTAAGTGATCATTTTATTGAATCCCTACCCAAAATTATACCCTTTTAAGAATTATAAGAAGGGCGGTCTTGGTATGTTGTGAGGACATTATAAAATCATGCAATTGAAAGCATGTATTTCGGTTCATGTATGTTCAAATGCGATGCGTTATCTCCATATGTCCACTTGGTGGGGGTAGGTCGCTACGAGCTAAACACCCTTGGTGGATAAAACGTAATTTAGCGCCACCTCTTAATCAACCCTTATTCTGAACACAGAAATGTTGATTTTCCTTCCGTTGCCAATTACAAGTGAAGAAAATAATTGCCAGATTCACACAAATTGCCTAAAACTACGACGAACAAACAGTAGTATAATTCATCAAGTGGGTCAACGAAATGGCAAGAATTCCAATGACAAACAGTATTTGTCAATGAGATGTTTGAGCCATTCGTTAACCGCAGGTTCTGCGACACAATAATCACAAGTGGCCAACTTTCCGGCCAACTAAAACATAGAAAATAACGCTATTTGTATTTAGCTTACACGTTTAAGTGAACACTTAAAAAAAAAAAACTATATTTTCTGCTCGAGGTTGTTCCTGTTCGCGCGCTCCTCTTTGGAAATACGTTTTTTTCTCTTCCTTCCCCCCTCCCTCTCTCCATTTTGGGCATTGACTGAAACAACAGAACCTCTCCTATCCGATTGCGACACAAGAGGCACGAGGTAAGTCCCTGGTAAGAATCAGATCTTTGAATTATGTTGCTGTTTCTGTTGGTTTACTTTAACTTGCTCGTGGTCAGTTCCGTTGCCTTTAAATAAAAGTAAACAAACCTATAATTGGTATGCTATTTCCATCTTTCTTTTCATTATCCAAGATTCTGTAACATTGTTTTGATCAATGACCAACATCTCCATTTGATAATACCGGATTACAGTAAACTCGAATAACGTTTTACATTATATCCACTGAAGTATTATTTATTTGGTGAATTCTAAAAGCCAGAATATAAACTGTACATTTAGCAAATTATTATTTTAATAAAAATGATCATTTCATAATACATTACTTGATGTTTCCTTAATTCTGTTTTGTAACTTTTAATCGGGCAGAATTACTCAAATAGCCAGAAACTATTACAAACAATTAAAAGTATCAGTAATTAACAAAATTAATTTTCATAACACTTTGCTGTTTTTTCTATATTTCTAAAAAAAACAGAATACATTTCACTGGAACTTTTCTAATAGGTTTGACCGTTTTATTTGTCATTCAACTGAGGCTGAATTTAAAAAAATGAACTAGGCTATTTGTAAATGTTCTAAGCATGAAACTTTCCACCCACAAGGCTGTTTTTTTTTTAATTCTTCTTGAACTTCTTGCAGTAAATGTCCAAGTTATATTACTCTTACAACATAGATGAATTAACACTAATCCTGCATCAAGTTCTTCACATTTTGGGAATTTGAATATTTGTTTTTGTAGAGTAGCTCTGCAAGTGCATGCATGTCTGTCAGTCATTACTACTGATAAAGGGCTGTGCAGTGTTGGTGTAAGCTTTTTAAACTGAGGTTTTATCACTTTTCAGACAAATATTTTCACATCCAGTTTGATTTGAATTACTCTGTTACATTCCCTTCCGGAAAAGATAAGCCAAATGCTACATCTGGCTTCATTCTCAAATTGTTATACGACAGTCTTTTTATTATACTAGTCATTTTGTATATTTAAACCTAACTTAAACTTTCGCGATGAATTCCTAATTCAACGCTCACTATTAATTTCATTAGTTCAACCCTCACACCAGATTCTGTGGTGAGATCCAACCAGAGGGGAATCCCAAAGAACATGTGAAGCACACGGTTGTCAGGTACAGCTCGACCCAGCGACATCATAGATGCCCCAGGAGATGTCTTTCAGTACAAAAGATTATGTGAGAAGAACGCAGAAAGAGCACATGGATTCCTACCCCCTGGACCCTTCGGAGAACCCAAAGACCCTCATCGAACACTCCCGATCCCCTCATTCAGATGCATTACTACCAAAGTGCATGGAAGCTTTGCAGGGCTGTACTGTAGGTCGTACACAGTTATGGCACTCTCTCATTGGCCGTTTCAAACGCGGAAGCAACCAATGCTATATTGTGTCTGCAGGACTCCGTTCTGCTCTTAACTATAGCTCAATAGGTAGAGCATGGCACATGCAATACCTGAGGTTGTGGGTTTGAGTCCCACAGTGGACCAAGTTTGTGATGTATACACTACTTTATAGGGCTGTGAGCTATACGAGGCAGATGTTTCACCTGGCCTCGATTGTGTCTCACGTCTGCCTCTTGTTTACGATAACTATTCGGCATGTTTACTATATGTCTCTGTCCTACTTCTAGATATCAATACGTCAACACCATTGAGCTCAAACGAGCTCAGATACACAACTAAATCGAGTTGAAATCAGATGTGCCCAGGGAAGATGTGATCTTGCGCCAAACAAGGACACTTACACACTGCTGATGAGAGGACATCTTGGAACCCGGCCCAAAGCTGGTTGTCAGTTGGCCTGTGTGCATTCACCACAAGATCACATCTTCCCTGGGCACATCTGATTTCAACTCGATTTAGTTGTGTATCTGAGCTCGTTTGATTAGAAACTGGTTGACTAACTGCAGCAGCTTTCACTTGCGGTGCGTCACTGATAGTCCTGGACTAGCTTTTAATGGAAAGTCTGCGACACCAGACTGTATTTCAGAGTTATCAGACTGTATATAATACGCTGTCTGTGACAAATATGTGTTTGCAGTGCCTTGTAACCTAGGTGTATTTTATTTGTGTTCTCTGTGTAGTGAATTTTTAAAGGACAAAAATGAAAACGTTTAAATAAAGCCTTATGTTCCTGGATTAACATGCTCTTGATTGCCATTCTTTCTTTAGGAAAATATTTTTTTGAAAAAAGAATAGTCCATGTTGTGATCAAATGTTTACATGTTTTGAAGGTTAAATATACTGTAAATTTAGTACAAAATTGCACAGACATATATAAGGGTGTTAGTCATTTTAGGATGTATTAATATTAGGATATGTTTTTGGCCAATGTGTAATGATTGACTGAAATAACTTTATTGAGGTTGTTCGTTTTGATGCATGTCATCGATTTTGTGGATGTAATGTTTTGAGAGTCTTGGTGGGTTCAATACTTGTCATTTTGGGGAACAGTGTTTAAGTTTTGGCCTGCATGTTAACTGTTTTGAAAAAGTGGACTCTGGTTGGACAACAGCGCTCTAGAACAAAAGCACTCTTTATTCTCTGTTTTGAGCTTTTATTAAGTATCATCTGTTTGAGCCTCTGACAAGGGCACTTCGAACCATTTCAAGCAGAGATCCTGATATTCCAACTTAAATCTTAATTTACATTAATTACATCAAGATTAAGGAAGGCTAGTGCATCAAAACATTATTTCCCTGTAAGAGCGAGCACCCAACAACGCTTTGTGTGTTATTAAACAACTTTGGTCTGCTTCTCACCCACTTCCTCAGTTAAATGGTCCAATAGTTTTTGTGTCCCTAAAGATGTCTGTCTCTGTCAGCTATGTAATGGAGAATCCACAGAAGTTAGTAACACAAAGGGGGTCTACAGAAAGGGGCTTGAGAGGACTCAAGTGATATGGTAGAGAATGCTACAATGGTAGATCGGTACATATCAGCTTTTACCTTCGCCCAATCAATGTTGTTTAAGGTTCTTCCTTCCATCCATTAAGTTCTCGCCATTACGTTTCTGCTACTCTTGTATGTGTGTGTGTGTGTGTTGCATCCTTTGTTCTATTAGATTTCACCTATTCTGCACATTTACAAGGATTTCTATTTTCATTCCATAATTAATCTATTTGGATCCCACCAAACTGTTTTCAGAAGGGCAATTATTCTAGCTGGGGTCCATTCAAAACCTAGCTTTCAAGTAACCAAACATACTTTATAATCCACTTCTAATATATTAATTATATAAAAAAAACAATTAACCAATTACTTATACAAAGAAATCAAGCTGTGAGCCAAGTCTCTTCTATGGTCAAGCCCTGTATTACCGCATACAACAGATATGCACATTACATTTACATTTTAGTCATATTGCAGACGACTTGCACAAATATGAATTACACACAGACACGCTTAGAAAAACAAACCCATTCAACTAAAAAGGTCATTTGTCAAACATTTAAAAGTGAAACAGTGACAAAATGCATTGCTGCATCCAGAGGTTTCAATATGGACGCTGATGCATGCATATATAATTCACACAATAGTAACCTATCCTTTTTCAAGACACTACTTGTTTCTATTAAATAAATTAATCTTAAAATAAAAGAAAGGAACATTTTACGTAATTTGAGATCGGCCAGTTGAAGATTTTGGAATAGAGAAAATAGAATATTATGAGTGTATGTTGCATTTGGCATTTGGCAGTTCCTTTTGTGACCATACAAATAGGGTTATTGCACCTAATCATTTTACTGAGTTGAATAGTGTACCTAAAACATTCCATGGTGTTTTGAAGATGCAGCACCAAACCTACTAAACCTACTAAAGCTGTTTGAAAATGTTGTCTGGTATTCTGCCACCAATATTTACCAGGTTTCTCCCTCCATAAAAGGTCCATCAGTCCTCTCCTGTATTCTCGCCCAATTTATCCTCTGCTTATCCAAACCTCTTCCACTGTTTCTTTGCCTCTCCACCAACGCACACACACACACAGTTACACCACCAGAGCTTGAGAAGAGGTAGGCATGGTCCTTTAAAGGCAACCAAATTTAAACACAAGTGGGTATTTTTTGGTTTGCTTTACTTTATTTTGAATTGCTACTTTCCTGACCCTCCAATCAGCATTGCTTATGACCCAAGAAATCCAACACAACACACCCAGTGTTTAACCCAGGCAATTGAGCCTTGCTGTTACACATACACACACAACTGCTGATAGACCAGTAAGGAAGCAGAGAGAAGGGGAGGCCCTTTGTGAACCCGACAACATAGGACCTCCTCGTGATGTCGCGCTGAATCCTTTTATTGGACCTGCACTAGTGACTGACATTCTCCTTTGAGACCTCTACAAGGAGGTTTCTGTCAAGTTGGCCATCAAACAGGAGAGAGAGAGAGTGGTGAGAGATAACTACAACGGATCAACTCACAGTGTAACGAATTGTGGTCCCACTCACATGCTGTATCCTAGGGGCACTGTTGTTCCCTTGAGCAAGACACTTAACCCCTAAATGAGCGAAATGGTACCATTTCCGGCGTCTTTACCTGTGGTGGATGCAAGAGATGAGACTCCTCAACAGCAACACACTGCATGAAAAATGTCAGTTCATTGAAGTGCAAACTGTGGAGGCTATATATAAATGTAATACCTAATCTTCAAAACTTGATTTTAAAATGCTTCCATTTAGTATATTAAAAGTTAGTTATTTTTTTGACCTGCCCGATACTCTCACCCTGTTACAAAGAGCACAAGAACTACTGGACCATTTAGGTTTTGACAAGATGATTTGTTTTTGGTTTAAGTTCTTGATTTGGTTCAACAGGAGCTTACTCAGGCTGAGTATTTACCCCACACCTCAGACAAGTACTCAGCACCAAGTATTCATTATTATGACATTATTATAATATAGTTATTATTTCTGCCCATTAAAATGTCATGAGGGATGTTGTAGGAAAGTGATCAACCACATGATCATTTCAAACCAATCAGAATATCAAAAGCAATTAGGGCCTGTAATGTATTTTCTTAACATTGCTTTATTTTTACTCACACATGAAAATAGGCAGATCCAATAGTTGACATAAAAATTATAGATTCTCATTTTGTAGCTATTTGGAAATGTATTATAATTGCTATAGAGCAAACACAAGATTAAGACAGTAACAAAATATTATTTCTGGTAGGATTATAATGTCTCTCATTTTTTATTTATGTTCTTCATGTTTTTGCAAAAGTTACCGGGATACATATTTTACTTTCTGCACCAATGTCATCTTGATCAGATTACCTTTAAAGACTCAATATGTACAAATGTTATCGCCCAACAACCATAACTTACCAGAAGACACATGCTGAGAAAGTTCAGTAAACATTTCACCACATTTTTCCCACAAATGTTCCTGAGATATTTTCCTTTGAAACGCCATCGCCGCTCCGTCTGTTAGTTTGTCAATCTGTAATCCTCATACTCCCTTTGGACTCATAATTCTGTCCCCCATAACCCTAAACCCGCTAATTGTTCATGGGGACATGCTAATACTATTCCTGTCACATTCAGTAAGGGGGAGGAGTCAAGTCGGGAAGTCGTTTAAAATGTAGTCTAAACGTTAAAAGCAAGATTCTGAATCGTGCCCCTTTAGGTCTCTACAGTGAACCCATAACATAGCATGCTGTGACATACCTGCAAAAGTTATCTGTGAAAAAACTACAAAAGATAGCAATACGCTTACTAGCGGTTCATTTGAAATAAATTTTGTCAATTTCCTTCCAGTAAGATACAGTTACCAACACAGTCCCAACTGCAGTTAGTGTGTGAACCCAAAGATCAGCTATAGATTATGTTAGGTATCATATTACTTTTGGTGGGGTTTATCACCACATGATGACACTTTATTGAGTTATAACCCTTAATTCCATATAGAACCTTCAGTTTCAAAAATCTGCATGAAAACTTAAAAGGTTTTAAAAGAAATGGAATCTATTGGAACTCAGAAGGTTCTACCTGGATCCAAAAAGTGGTTTTGTGAGATTGTAATAGCACATTTTAAATTGTGTCAAAAAGCAAAAAAATTCAATTAATAAACAATTTTGCTGTTAGTACTCAAGCAAACATATGAGTTCCATGTGCACAAAATCATAAACACAAGGGCTTTTGATTGCAGGGAGAACTGTTTTTGTTTTGAGAATTTGTTAGAATTAGTGAGGCGCTATCTTTTTACTTCTTATTTATGTTTTGTTTTTTACAAGTATAGCATCATATTCTATCATTATTAATAAATAAAGACAAATCGTTTTCACAACACGTGTCAAATTTTAACTATATATTAAGAGTTCATTGCCCTTTGTTACAGATACTGACATTGTTGTAACCTCGTATTTAGACTTTCTTTGAACCCTGCAAAGTCTGTTAGCAAAAGTTATTTTACAACCGTGAAGTATAAGATATACGTTGGACCTGCCTGCCGTCGAATATGCCAAGGTACTTTCTGGCTCAATGTTACTTCAGTACGTAATTCTTTTTTGAGTATCCTACTCGTTCCGTCGGAAAAGTAGGTGCATCATTACATCTAACCTATAGATTAGCTCAATATATACGACTCTGGTTAATCACACAGATCATAAACGCAGACTGTTGAAACTACATATCCCCTTCCACTGAAATGAGGCTCTCGGCGATTTTGGGGCCTGCACCAGCCTGCTCCGCGGGATCCTCCATTTTGAAATTTCAATCAAGAGATAGGGCGTCTATCGCGTGCTGAAGTAGTAGGCAACGCGCCATGTGGCTCTAGCGAGCGATGGGTTGCCCATAAACCCTATAGAAATCATGAAAGCGGAAGAAACTTAGTTCTTCTTTGGCTTTGCATGGGTCTCAGTTATGGATTTGTGGTACCCGTATCGCCATGAGTATTTTCAATGTGCCTATGAATGCAAATTCATAAGAAGCCTGTATGTAGGGCCAAATAATGACCCAAAGTGACGTATGGTTCCGAAAAGGCCTCGGCAGAGTGGGAATGGCGAATGCAACACTGTTACAAATCCACAACTTCACGGTTTTCTTCTGAGCTCGGCAGTTTGTTACAATGTATTTACATTGACTGACGGTTTCCTCGTTGCTAAACACCGTCCCCTTGGCCTTTTTTGTTCGAGCCAATACTTTCGAAACTGACTTGAAGTTCACAACATGGGTCATTCATACAACATCACAAGAGAGAACACATTCTTTATCACAATGCATATTCATAAAGGGGCGGGATGATTTCAGGGGTTGGTCATAGGGGGAAAAAATGTCATGACCAAATGCAGTTACATGAATTAAACTGATGAACTAACTCAACCTCAACTCACACACGTCCGCCGCCGTCCGTAGTGTTCTCCGATCCGAAACCTAAAGAATTCAATCTTAAAAAGACAAAACATCCACGTCCATGTTTGGGAGGAAGTCTCCCCTCCCAGTGACCGAAATATTCAGCGCATAAAGCGGAGCATACTCGCGCATGTGTGGGCTACGTATGCATAAAGCCTATAGGCCTACGCACACAGCACCGTGGAGCGCATAGCACGGAGGCTCGCTTCTCACACTCGTCTGGTGAGCCGCTCGGCCAGGAGGCTGTCCCTTTTCTCAAGCTACCACGTGGTTTCCTCTTTGCAAACAAAAAAAAATTAGCGAATTCGAGTCGGTTTTAGAGGCGGTGCCATTGCCAGGCAGAAGGATCTGTGACAGTGCAGGGTACAACTCGAGGTAGAGGGGCAGAGAGAGGAAAACAATTCTCCCGATCCCGCCATACTTCTACCACTATTCCACCATATCCACCATAAAATTAATTTCAAATTGATCCATTTTCTACATAGTGCGATTCGTTCGGTGAGGTTTGGCGCAGTCCAGGTTTCTCCACTTCAGTATTGGACGTAATCAGACTACAACATTACGACTACTTTCAACTTTTTCCTTTTTCTTTTAGTTGACTTTTTAAAAAAAAAGAAAAAATCCTTTCGTTTTCTGTTACTGCTTGTGGATATTTGCAAGTGCTTACTATCTGCGATCGTCCTGGGTAGAACCGTCTTGTTGCGTTTTCAAAGAAAAAGTTTAGTTACTCTGATTTTTTCATTTCAATTGAAGGACCTCTGTTTTTCAACATGAACAAGCTTTACATTGGAAATTTGAATGAAAACGTGACTGCAGAGGACTTGGTTAAAACCTTTGATGATTACAAGATTCCATACTCCGGGCAGTTTCTTATGAAAACTGGTTACGCGTTTGTTGATTGTCCCGACGACCAATGGGCAATGAAAGCCATTGAGACATTTTCTGGTAAGTAATTGAACGTAAATGAGCCCTTTCAATTGCGTCTGCCCTTCATGCAATTTCATTCGATGAGGAAATCACCTGGCCTCAAATATATGGGCTTGCCCACTCCTCTCATTTGTCCCAAATTTATAATGTTCCCTAATAAGTGGCGATCAAATGGAGAGACATCTAATATGACATATATTACATTTGTTTTCATTTAATGATCGATCGGAGGTATGAATTGCCTCGCCGAACAGCGAGATAGCCCTCAACTTTTACCGGGAGACGGGGCGCATCATTTCTATTGAATGTGGACATCAACAGATTCCTAATTGGATCATATTATTTTTTTGTTCCATTTGCTTACCCTAATACACATGGTTAGTCCAGGATAGCCAGGTGACTAAATATGTCGGCCTGGTGTCCTCACGCTCCTAGGCCACTTGCCGAAACCATGCACTCTTCTGCCTTCCTTGACAAGGTTCTGTGTACTCCGTGGGGCTATAGAATCAAATCGTACCCCTCCCTCTTTTGGTCAATAGGCCACTGTAACAGATAAGATAAAACGCTATTCTGCCATAGATTCGTGGATTTGATTTTAACATTATCAAACGAGTCTCTCGTTCTGCTCGCACCTCGCGAATTGGCTTGATTTCCTTAAGTGTATTTTCATAATTTCCTGCCAATCATGTGATGTGTGTTCTATATCGCGAGCTGATCACCATGCTCGCAGTGTGTTAAGCCTGGAATAGATCATGGACGCAAGGACGGGCAAAAGTGTATCTTCGGCTATTATTAAATGTTTGACAATGTAATTTTTAATTGGCCTACTAAGTTAAACACATTTCAGAATGAAACGCCTTAATAAGTGTTCTGTTTAACTGCATTGGGACACGAAGGATAGCTACAAATGAGTTGTAAAAGATCAACAATGTTCTTAGGACCTGTTATAGGAGTTAATGAGTTAGTACACAGTGTAGACGTTGAAATACTTTTTTAATTGAACCAGCAGTGTAAGTTCATCAACCAAAACAAGTCTCTCTTGGCAGAAGGCCTCAGCTACATATTTTGAACACACTAAATGCATATAAGCCATTACAAGAAACAGAACCACCCACACAACTTAGTACTTCACATGGTAGATATTATTTGCAGACTTACATTGCAAATACTTTACATAGCATGTTATGTACCCTGACTGATAGATATGGCCGTGCTGTTTTCTCAACATACACATTTAATTCACAGGTAAAGTGGAGCTTCATGGGAAACGTATCGAGGTCGAACACTCTGTCCCTAAGAAGCAAAGGTATTTAGCACCCCTCCCCCCAATATGACTTCAATTGTTGCACACTGTAATGTATGGCGTGTGACTGGAAATGTGTTATGTTGCAATTCAAGTTAATGCATCCAATACATGTCGAGTTATATGGTGGGTGTGTGGGAAAGGCCTAGCCTATCCAATATTTGTGCTGCTTTTGTGTGTAGGCTACTCTTTAATGGCTGTATTGCTGTAAACGGTAGCTTACTCATGTGTGGAGTATGTGCGGTCACGAGTCTTGTCTGCATAGACACGAAAGGATAGTCTCCAAAGGAAATACTCCTTGGTCACTTTTCTTCCATATAGATGAGAACATTAGTTGCAACGTCATCCACAAACTGTTTTACAACGCGAAGGCCCCAGAAATTCCCTGCTTTTTAGCCTTCCCGTGTACGTAATTGTTAAATATGTGTAGGGACACAGCTACTTTTTACGTGCAACGTTTACGGTTGTGTTATTAGTAACGTGATTGTACTGGCTTGCTAGCCTACGTGTTGACATTTAATTTAACTCACAGCCTAGTGACAATTGATTTGCAATGCCCATCTGTGATTGAAACTTGATAGTTTGTTTCGCTCCTGTTAGTCTTTACAAAGAGCGAAGCTCTGAAATAGCATTTCTGCTTATCATTGAGAAAGATTAGAGCATTACATGTAATGCACGTGAAAGTTATTGACTTAAAATGTTAAATTAGCATTATGTTAGCGTTTTGGATAAAAAACAAACAACTATAAAAACAGAATATCAAGTAGTCTAGTAGAAGACGAGTTTGATTTAATCCTTTGGTTTGATTCGAATTTTGTCACTAAACAGACATATTTTTGTGTGTGTTGCAGAAAACAAACTGTGATGAAATGCAATGCTCGTGTGAATGTAAGGATTTTTTAAATAAAAAATAAATAATTTGAGTAGATTATACCTATATATTTACAGCAACAGTCGTCTAACAAAATGGTGAGATGTCCCCCTCCGTTACAGTTGCCCCAGGTAAACATATTTCAAAATCTTAGCTTGGTTTCCCAATAATTAAATATACACATTTACACACATAAGAAATTATTTTTTTTGTAAATGGAAAAACCTGTTGACGACTAAACATTTAAATACATCAAATTTACGTTAATAAGTAGGCTACCCAAAAAGCTTATATTCACGTGTTTTCTGTAAAACTAGTAGACTATCTAGTCTGTTAGTTGGGCGTAGGCGTACACTGTATACAACTCAGCAAAACAAGGTAGCCATCATCGTAAAATGATATGTCCATATAGTAGTCTGAATCTGCACAGAAATGTTTTGCAATGAACGATTTTAGTATCATTAATGGGTGGATTATATGTGTATATGTGACAAAGATATTATACTTGTAATATAATAATAGGTAATTTGCAGTCCTTGACCAAGTAAACAATTAACAAATATGTATAATATATAAACAATTCTAATGAAGTTGTAGGTTTTCCAGACTTGAGAGGGATTGAGAAATACAGTTAGAGGATATTAACTTAAGTTATAGTCAGTGCACACCACGTGGTCCCCAGCGCTCGAGAAAAGTCATCCGACGTCACTTGAGTTCGAAAAATGGAGAGAGGCTCTGGAATGGCAATGGGTGTAATTTTGCAGTGTCGATTATTCACCTCTGCAAGGAACTGGACTCACTCCGCTTCTTTAATAAAGCTTTCATCGTTTTGTATTTTGCCACTGATTTTCATAAGCTTTTATGTTAACTGAAATATTATAGGCAAACCGTTTGTTTGGAATAGGCGTTATATCTTGCTCACTCAAAATGGCCGCAATACCTTAATTAAAGCTTAGGCCAAATTCTTCAAAAACCTGAATTAGGAATTTTCTTTCACGCAGAATATTTATTTCAAAGCCTGTGTAGGCTCAAATAATTCGTGGCATATTTACTAAGTTTAACTGTCCCCTGCATATATAAAACATTACCAATTATTTGAGAATTCTGTAAATGGCGAACAGGAAGCTATTCGTCGTGTCCTGTTATTTCAGACTTCCAATGAAAGCTAAGACTAATTCGATGTTGATGAGAAGCAAGGCCTCGCGGGCTTTAATGAATAAAGAAGAAAAAAACAATTGAAGAAAGTGGTCACTTTATGAGGTACTGAAAATGGTTCAAAGGCTGCTCCTTTGGCTGCTGCTTCTCGGGGAGCCACGTGACTCGACACGAGTGCAGTACCAACTCATTGTTCTATTTCACCTATACCGTAAAATACAAAGTCTATTTTTGACGACCTTGATTGGAAATCATTTCTGCGTGTTATCTTCATGTAACTCGTTGCCATGACGCTGGTAACCATTCAAACTTCAGCGTGTATGTGTATTTATTTCTTTAGATTGGCTTAGGATGATTCATTCATATAACGTATATCTTCACAAGGTGTGTCCTTCCTGCAGCTCTGAAGGGGGAGGCCGGCGAGTGACGTAGACCTGCTGTGCCATAGCAGTGTGTGTGTCAGAAAGAGATAGGGTGGGGGGGACCGTGGTGGGGTCTGGGGAAGGGTCTTCAGAGGGAAAGTCGTTTCCGATTATTCACGCGCCCCCTCCTTTACCGTCCCTCCATGTATAACTGCACTACGAGAAGAAGAAAAAAAAATGCACGCAGGAAGGGGAAAACTCCCCCGTTGCAAGTATTCTGGTGAGGCCCTGGGCATTCAAATGGCCAACGGTGTGTTATTTCGTACTCGAGACAACTCTTAGTTTGTGTTAGGGGTGTTTGGTGAAATAACGTAGGGGTCGTTTGGTTTAACCTAGCTGTTGTCTCGTGGACGTGGATTGCCAAAACTCCCAGCAACAGTTGAACATAAGATTATGTTTGTCTTCGGCAAGGGTGGATTCGATATATGTGTGCAACACTTCGTCAGTTTACAAACCCTTGGACCCCGGTCCTGCTTCTCTGAAACCCTAATTGGGAAACTGTTACAGCGCTTTGCGACGTTACAATTACTAAGACGTTACTTGAAACGACAATCACCAGAATATGTACTGTACAGCGCTTTAACCACGTTGGCGACACCTCAGCTTTGCCAACAACGAAAGCAATAACAATGGCTGAGGAGAGGGGGGGGGGGGGGGCACACCCCT
>JACXGK010002559.1:35436-53363 GCA_016801125.1 Novumbra hubbsi | reverse complement strand
TCTCCATCCGTGGGGCCCTCTGATGGCCTTGGAGGCCGACGAAGAAGACAGTTGAGGGGGTAGGCTGGCACCAGTAGATCTGACCATGGCTAGCTCGTTTCCATCCTCCTCGTTGTCTGCATCTGTGGGTCCAGCTAAAAAAGGCCATAAACCTGTCTTCCTATACATGCTATGTCCTTGCCTCTAATCTCTTGACTTAAAGTCCTACCACTGGAATGTACTTCTTAATATTTACGACCTCCAGCTGGCTAATTTCAGAGTATACGCCCTACTGGCACCGTTAGCTTCTAATAGCACACACACATCAAATCTTAACAAAAATTATCCACAGGTCCCGTTTGTTAGAGTAGCAGGGAATATAGCAGCCGCCATGAGAGATCAGTTTCCCGTGCCTAATCAAGCAGCTGCACCAAAAATAGATTGGGAAGAGAGGGAGGCCCCGTGGGACTATCTAGCCAGAGCTAAGGAAAAGTGGACCCGTCATACCGGGTGCCACCCAGGTAAAGATGGATCCCAGAGAGAGTGGTTTAGGAGGGCAGTCTTAGAGGGAGTCCCTAATGAAGTCAGGGAAACGGTTATGGCTAACCCTGATTTACCCGGGGCTGATTCAACGGTATGGGAGCAACCTGTGGTACATCATCTGCAGCGGGCCATAGATGAGAAAAAAGAAACAGACACAGAGTTAAAGGCTCTACAGGCCCAGCTGTTAAAATTGCAACTGGGGAAGGCTAGACAGGAGGCCACCGAAAAGAAAAAGTCAGATCCAATTAAACAATTAGTAGTGGCCGCTCCGCCGGGCCCAGAGGTTCCCCCGCCATGGGATCAGCCATACTCGGACCACAGATGGCCGTATGAGGGGCGAGGCGGGTACAGAGGGGGTCGAGGGCGTGGGAGGGTCTTGAACCACCCAGGGTATGGGGTTTGTTTTTCTTGTGGTCAAACAGGACACTGGGCCAAGGAGTGCCCCGACCAAACCTACCCGCCACCCAGACGAGGGAGAGGGGGGCCCCCGAGAGGTGGTTACCGCAGCCCACCGTTTCAACTGCAGGGGTAAACCGTCCCCGAGCACCCAGGCTGACCCATCATTCACTTTGACCGTAAATCACCAGGAGCTGCCATTCCTGGTAGACACCGGAGCTACATTTTCTACTCTCAACACTCCGGTGAGCGAGCAATTGATGTCAACATGCACGGTCGGCCTGGTCGGGTTCTCCGGGGTAAGTCAAGAACTGCCATTCACTAAACCTCTCCCGGTGGTGCTCGGACACCAGACTTTGCTACATGCCTTTGTCTCCTCTTCTCAAGTCCCCGTGAACTTACTAGGAAGGGACCTACTCATCAAACTGGGGGCCACGATCCTGTGTTCCGCGGATGGACTGTTAGTACTACTGCCGGATGGCACTCGCCTGCCCTGCGGAAACCCTCAGGTGGGAAACGGACAATGGCTGCTGCGGCAGGAAGAGCCCCAAGTAGCTGACATCTACTGGGGCCTGCTATCTCCCAAGCAACCTGAGGATGAGGGCATATTAAGGTTTTACACAAAACAAAAGCGGTGGTTCCGGGCCCTATTCTCCTCTGACCGACCCCCCTCATGTTACTCTGTTTTATGATTGCAATGATGATGAGGTATATAGTGACTCATTCTCATCTCCGTTACAGGGCCACCGGTGGTTTATTGAGTGTGACTATGTGGGTGGTAATCTGACGGAACAGCTGCGTTGGAATTGAGAGGCAGAACAAGCCTTTATAGCTCTTAAACAAGCTCTGGCTCTCGACAAAAATACTTACTGCACCCCACATAACATACACACACAAAGGGATCAACATGGCAGGCAGGATGGGGGGCGGAGAGCCACACCAGTGTGAACTGATTGTTCAGTCAGAAAGCAAACTTCGACCAGACTTAGAGAACGAGCCTGGAGCGGAAGGGGAAGACTGGTTCACAGATGGCTGCTGTTTCAGGGAGGAGTCAACGGGGGAACTGAGAGCAGGGTTTGCTGTGGTAGGAAGGGAAGGATCTCGATTTGTTACAGTAACAGCCGATGCGCTGGTAGGCCGCCTGTCAGCACAGAGGGCAGAGGTCGTTGCGGTGCTAACCGCGCTAGAGTGAGCAGAAGGGAAAGTGGTAAACATTTACACTGACTCAGCATACACAGTGGGAGCAATACACGTCGAGATACTGCAGTGGGAACGGGCAGGGTACCTGACAGCAGGGAATCAACCTATTAAAAATGAGCCAGAGATGAGGGCATTGGCAGTGGCAATTTTGAAACCACAAAAGGTGGCAGTGCTGAAATGTAAGGGAAACGATGTGTCAGGCACCATGGTGGCCAGGGTAAATGATGCAGCAGATCAGGCAGCCAAAAGGGCGGCGGGGTATCAGGTTGGACAGGCGCTGGTGGTACGAGCATTGCCCGAAATGACGGGCCCGTTATCTAAAGAACATGTTCAGTTTGCACAGGAGGCAGCCTCCCCACAGGAAAAGTCGGTGTGGTTGAAGAGAGGTGCCACCCATGTTGAGGGGCTCTGGAGGGGACCAGACGGTCGTCTGGCCCTTCCACCCAGACTAAGATGGACGTCAATCCTGGAGGCCGATGGCCCGGGTCACGTCGGACCAGCGCAGACACTGAGAAATCTCTGTCACTGGTGGCACCCGTTCCTGAAAGCCATGGTAAAATACTTTGTTGACCACTGTTCGGTATGTACACATCACAATGTGCGCCCCACCTTCACATCCTGAAATGGGCGCCTTCCCGTTATCGTGTCGGCCCGGACATGAGATCACAATCAATTACACAGACATGGGGGAACGAGTGAGGGGTTTTAAGTACGTTCTCATATGTGTAGATACATTCACAGGGTGGCCCGAGGCGTGGCCGGCCCGGAAGGAGGACAGCTCTACTGTGGTGAAGTGTCTGATCAACCATTACATCCCTGGCACGGGTTCCCTGAGAGAGTGAAATCTGACAACGGTTCCCATTTGAAAAACAAACACCTCCAGCAAGTGGAGGCCATATTGGGCCTGTATCATTCATTTGGCACAGTTTACCACCCCCAGTCACAGGGACGGGTGAAGCGGATGAACCGCACCATAAAAAACAAATAGGCAAAAATTCAGGTTACAACTGGGTTGAATTGGGTTGACGCACTCCCCGTAGCCCTCATGTCAGTACGAGCATCAGTGAACCAGGCTAAGGGTTTCACCCCCTACGAACTACTGACAGGGAGACAGTTCCCTGGCCCGGGGGCAGGCTTGTCCCTGGGCGCGGAGAAAACGTCAGGATGCAGTAAGGCCCAATTTAATGAGTTACAAGCTCTCGTTACAAGTTTTGCCCAACAGGTGGGAGAACGGAGAGCAGGTGAGACTCCAGCGACCGTTCCTGACACTCTGTGGGTACTGCTGAAGGTGATAAAACGGAAGTGGAGCGAACCACGGTGGTCCAGCCCGTATAAGGTGGTGGAACGGACGTCTCACGCGGTGTGACTACAAGGGAAAGGCGAGACGTGGTACCACTGGTCCCAGTGCACCGCTGCAGTGCCACCCGAGCGGTCCCTGGGGGACCTCCTGAAAGACTCGACTCAACCGACGCTGAACCAGGATGAAGTGGATCCACCTATGGAGTGTCCTGGCCCTTCTGCCCAGCAGTAGCGGAGAGGAGATCACCTGCCCAGGACGAGAGAGAAGAATGCGGAAAATCCAACTACCCCACTAACTCCACCACGTCATTCTCTTTTGACCTATGTGAAGTACTGAACTGTGAGGGGAAGGCCACTGCATACAGGGAATATGATTTCTATGCTTGTATGTCTTATACCGCACAATCAATCTGTACAGGGGAGGGTTCAGGGGAGGGGTGATGCTCAGGGTGGGAGAATGTGTTCGACTACACCAGCACCTGGAGACCCGAGTCAAAAAGGGGCGGGTGGGACAAAATTACACGACAACGGGATTACAGTGCAACAGGCAATCCCATCACGCTGTCCATCGGCGAGTTGGCGCGCCCTCCCGTAATTATGGGGGTGATGGGCGAGTCCAAACGTTACCTAGGTCACCCACATACTCTGGCGTTCATTATCGGGGCCGATCAGTGTTGAAACCAAATGTTTCCCCGGGTTGCGAATCAGAGAATGTCCACGCTGTCAAGTCTTCCCAAATCATACACCTTTATTACAAATGCATTCGGAGATCTGTCTCGCAGGACAGCCAAGAAGATCTAAAGTCCGTTCACATCTGACACAGTTTATGTAGCCCCCTCCCACACAGTCAATGCATAGAAGTTGCTGCGCGTGCTTCCTGAGTGTCCGTATCGTGTCGCAGCCCCCGGCCCTGGGGTGAACCATCTGGTGACCTTTTCCGGGGTAGATGAGAATGGTGTTGTTGTGTACGGCGCCAGGAAGTCTGCAGGACCCCTCTGGCCGGTCTCCCCTCCTCTCCTTCCTGGGTCACTTTATCAGTCCCATGTGTGGTGGTCAAGCTAGGAGGTTATTCATAGGTTTCCATATACTATTATGGCAATTTACTATGTCTAGGATTGTAATTTAGGCTGGTAAGAAAGAAAACGTCTTTAGCACAATGAACAGTTTATTAAAGATGTACTTGCAAGGAGAGTCTGGTTCCCCATCACCCAGAGTGACAGGGAAGCATCTCTGCCAATTCCAAAGTTACATACATTCTTATACACTCAGGTTATTTGCATATGCATTTGGTATATCCCAGTCCAGGGGTGTTTCAAAACAATGTTCCCTTCCTGACCCCAATCTGTTCTCCCCCTATCCTGTGTTTATCCAGGTGCCCCAATAGCCCCTACTCAGGGTGGAAGTATCACCCCCTCATGGCCAGATTCCAATAGATCCATGAACAAGAACAGTGATAAGGAGAACAGATGGGCACAGTGCATTTACAGGATTTAGCATACAGATAGGTGTCACCAAAAAACACAAACCAGATCCTCTGTCCTAGCTTTATGACCCCAACATTCCTTTGCTCTCTAAATGCAACAACAGAGTTGGACATGTAAGCAGTGTATAATCAATTAATACATCCAATTGTTAATATTACCACAACAATACACAGTGTCCACTGTCTCATTCTCCTAACTTTCTGACCCCCCCCTTCTTATGGAATGTCCCAAGTAACCTATTAACCCTCCAGCCTCACTCTCTTAGGAATCTACTCCCCCAAGACATGATTCCAGTACAACACCTAATATCTTTACTAATGAATTCCACAAATCCCCCTTTTGATCTCGCATCCGATATCAACCCAGTTGTCCTCCTCCACCGGGGGATTCGAAGCCACCAAAGGCATCATCATGTATGGGTCAGTGCCATCTCGCTTCTCCACAGCCGTGGTGATCAAGCGAATAATTAAAGCACGAATGCAGGGAATACAGCAACACCCGCAGGTGACTAAAATTGCTCCAAAGATTGCAATAGACGAAAAGAGTGACATTATAAACCCTCTCCACTGCCCAAACATTGAATTAAACCAGCCTTCCAACGGATTGCCCACCCCCGAGTGCTTGTGCATTTGTTTGGACACAGTCCGCAGCCCATCAAGAGCTTTGGTGACCGACCCATCCGGGGCAGTATTGTTAGGGATGAACGTACAACACATGTCACCGAACATGGAACAAACCCCTCCCTTCTCGGCCAACAGCATATCCAGGGCCATCCGGTTTTGCACCGCCATCATTGATGTGGGCCCCAGCTGTTCCGCAAGGCCTTCAATTGCATCCCTTGTTAGATTGGAAAGATGCAGAACATTATAATGTACATAGTTTATCCGGTCAACATTCTTAATGGGGGTTACCGGGAATAGCGCAGCGAGGATCAGAATGTTTTCAAACCCGGCCGCAATTTGATCGGCCAACTTGTACTCATTCGGGACACCCCTAAGGACGCCGATAGCATCTATATAGGTAGGGGACCCCAGTGACAGATCGAAGCGAGAGAAGCTACGCCTCCCGCGCAACACATGCCGCCTCCTGCGTTGGGTCAGCGTGCCAGTGGACTCCTTGCTGGGGCGTCGCAATTTGTCCCCCACTAGTACCAAAGGAGCACCCAGCCTTACCATCGCGCACCCGGCCGAGACCCCGCCAGGAATACGAGATACTAATAAGTTATTACCACACAGTACAACCTCGCTCGAGCCCACTGTCCAAATGATCCGCCCTTGATGTGGGTGGTGTTACACCATGTGCTCGGGATGGCCCCATATGACCCAATAATTGGTTTTACGCGGGTGACGTTAAAACAATGGAAGCCGTATCTAGGGCGGACCAGGCTGAACGGGCCGGGGCTGGTGGAATTGTGAACTGGGGGAAAGAGCGCCGCTAAAGTGAAGCAGTTAGGTGGCTAGCATACATTCAAAACCCCACTGGTCCCCTGGATACAGGGGTGCGGGTTCTGTGAATAATTGGGGTCTGGCTGCGGCGCACGCCACGTAGCCCCCTAGGTGTTGCTCTTTGGCATTCTTAGCCAACCAATCTAGCCAGATGTTAGAGTCTGCATACCTTGTGGCGCGCGATATAATCGTACGGGGGGTCATGCGTGAGTAGTCAGTCATGACCACGGTACCGTTTGTGGGCCGGATCAGCTGGATGGTGCTGGCGGCGGTATACCTCACCACCACCATCCCCATAGCATCTTTCCCTGGCTGATCAATCCCGATAATGAACGCCAAAGTGTGTGGGGGACCTAGGTAAATATTGGATTTGCCCACTACCCCCTTTGTTACGGGAGGTCTCGTCGACCCCCCGATGGACAGCGTGATGGGATTGCCTGTTGCACTGTAATCACGTTGTAATGTAATTTTTTCCCACCCTAGCTTTCTTGGCTCGGGTCTCCAGGTGCCGGTGTAGTCGAACACATCTTCCCACCCTGGGCACCACCCTCCCCCGGGCCTCCCCCCTGTACACATAGCTTGTGCTGTATTGGACATACAAGCATATACATCATATCCCCTGTATGAATCGTCCGCCCCCCCACAGTTCAGTTCAGTCGTCCCTGCGACTGAGGGTGGTAGACGGTACCAAATGAATGATACAGGCCCAACATGGCCTCTACTTGCTGAAGGTGTTCGTTTTTAAAATGGGAACCGTTGTCAGATTTCACTCTCCCAGGGAACCCGTGCCAGGGGATGTAATGGTTGATCAGACACTTCACCACCGTACTGCTGTCCTCCCACCGGGCCGGCCACGCCTCGGGCCACCCTGTGAATGTATCTACACACATGAGAACGTACTTAAAACCCCTCACCCGTTCCCCCATGTCTGTGTAATCGATTGTGATCTCGTGTCCGGGCCGACACGTCAACGGGAAGGCACACATTTCCGGATGTATTGTGGGGCGCACATTGTGATGTGTACATACCGAACAGTGGTCTACAAAGTGTTTTACCATGGCTTTCAGGAACGGGTGCCACCAGTGACAGAGATTTCTCAGTGTCTGCGCTGGTCCGACGTGACCCGGGCCATGGGCCTCCAGGATCGACGTCCGTCTCAGTCTGGGTGGTAGGGCCAGACGAATCGTCTGGTCCCCTCCAGAGCCCCTCGACATGGGTGGCACCTCTCTCCAACCACACCGACTTTTCCTGTGGGGAGGCTGCCTCCTGAGATAACTGAACATGCTCTTTAGACAACGGACCCGTCATTTCGGGCAATGATCGTACCACTAGGGCCTGTCCAACCATATACCCTGCCGCCTTTTTTGCCGCCTGATCTGCTGCGTCATTTCCCTTGGCCACCATGGTGCCTGACACATCGTGTCCCTTACATTTCAGCACTGCCACCTTTTGTGGCTTCAAGATTGCCAATGCCCTCATCTCTGGCTCATGTTTTATAGGTTGATTCCCTGCTTTCAGATACCCTGCCCGTTCCCACTGCGGTATCTCAACATGTATTGCTCCCACTGTGTATGCTGAGTTGGTGTATATGTTCACCACTTTCCCTTCTGCCTTTTCTAGCGTGGTTAACACTGCAACTACCTCTGCCCTCTGTGCCAACAGGCGTCCTACCAGCGCATCGGCTGCCACTGTAACAAATCGAGATCCTTCCCTTCTTACCACTGCAAACCCTGCCTTCAGTTCCCCTGTTGACTCCTCCCTGAAACAGCAGCCATCTGTGAACCAATCTTCCCCTTCCGCTATAGGCTTGTTTTCTAAGTCTGGTCGAAGTTTGCTTTCTATCTGAACGATCAGTTCACACTGGTGTGGCTCTCCACCCCCCATCCTGTCTGCCATGTTGATCCCTTCGTGTGTGTGCTATTTGCTCTTCCCACGGTTTGGATTCCACTACTTCCGCCATTTTTACACAATTCCCCGCACAGTTACCCCAGCCTACAATTCCCACAATGCAACACACAGTTTATACGTCCAACTTAGCTATTTCGGACGTCCCCGCCGTCCGGTCCTTTAATCAACCAATTGTTCGAAATATCTTAAAATGTCAGGCCTCGAACCTCTATGTGGTAATTCGGAGATCCCCAACTCTCCGGGTAATCCAGCCCAGTGATCCTCACCGAATAATTTGTTACAATGAGGCCTCCGCATCCGTCGAACCCAGAGTTTGATACACCACTTCTAGAATTTTCCTCTTTGGAGTTGCCCCAACGCTCCAGGCCTCTACACCTAACCGTTCATTTATATTCGACAATATAACTTTGGAAAAGTCACTTCCGGGCAGTTCGGGAAATAAGTTCCCAGGACTTAATACCTACTAATTCGCCCAGAGCCCTCTGGTGCTGGACTTTAACCGTTCGAGGTTAATCCTCTGGACTTAAACCGCTAGTTCGCACAGCGTCGCCGCACTATGCAGGTCTCAAATTTGGAGACTTAAATGTACACTCTTCGTACTTTTCACAAACGATTTAAAAAATGTGACTATAGCCAATACACAGATTCGTTTTAAAACCGGTTCTGCTTACCTTGTTTAAGCTGCCATGGCTAAAAATCGTTAGGAAGTTCCGGAGGCTCTGGTTTGTCAATTAGCATAGGAACACCATCTGATCCCGGACGAGCGCCCAAGTTGTTGAAACCAAATGTTTCCCCGGGTTGCGAATCAGAGAATGTCCACGCCGTGAAGTCTTCCCAAATCATACACCTTTATTACAAATGCATTCGGAGATCTGTCTCGCAGGACAGCCAAGAAGATCTAAAGTCTGTTCACATCGGACACAGTTTATGTAGCCCCCTCCCACACAGTCAATGCATAGAAGTTGCTGCGGGTGCTTCCTGAGTGTCCGTCTCGTGTCGCAGCCCCCAGCCCTGGGGTGAACCATCTGGTGACCTTTTCCGGGGTAGATGAGAATGGTGTTGTTGTGTCCGGCGCCAGGAAGTCTGCCGGACCCCTCTGGCCTGTCTCCCCTCCTCTCCTTATCAGTCCCATGGGTGGTGGTCAGCCTAAAAGTTAATCTATAGGTTTCCATGCACAACAAGTCCATTGTCTTATTCTCCTAACATCCTGACCCCCCCCCTTCTTATGGCATGTCCCAAGTAACTTATTAACCCTCCAACTCCCCAAAGACATGATTTTAGCCCCACACCTAATCTCTTTAATAACGAATTCCACAGAGGGCGGCATAGAAGTCAATGAGACTGTTGGGCTTGAATGCGTCTTTCAGAACATCACAGTTCTGTAACTCGGCCAGCTCAAACTGATAAGAAGGCTGGGCTTCATCGACGTCGGCAACAAAAGGGTTCTGAAAAAGACGGATTTCTTTTGCATGAACATGTAGTTCACGGAATCGTACACCAAACTCTGCCTTCAGTATTTCCAGTGCTTCCACACACTTTTCACCTGGGAACGTGACAGCTGGCTTCTCTGCAGAAAAGCTTTGGGTAGCAGGGAGATGGGTAAAGTTGTGCTTTTTCACTTGTTCCAAAACCAGCGCTAGTTTCACCTCAAATGCTTTTATGTGGGAATACATGTCGCAAATGAGTTTCCCCTTCAGCATTTCTCTCACGTCTGTTAAAAATGCGAGGTGCCATTTCCATGCTGGGTCGATCAGCTCTGGGGCCGTTTTGCCTTTTGACTGAAGAAATGCGTTAATTTCAGGTAGCAGCTCGTAAAAACGCCTCAAAACTTTGCCGCGGCTCAACCATCGGATCTCTGTGTAGTACAGCACATCTCCGTACGCAGACTTCAGTTCAGACAGGAATTGTTGGAACTGCCTGTGTTTAAGTCCATTTGCTCTGATGAAGTTTATGCACAATACCACAACCTTCATGACAGAATCCCACTTCAACACTTTGCAGCACAGCGCCTGCTGGTGAATTAGACAGTGTATTTGTAGCGTGGCGGTGAGACCCCATTTTTCCAACTCCTGGTTCATGCGTCCTATTAAACCCTGAGACGCGCCCACCATACTAGGGGCCCCGTCAGTCGTGATGCTGGCAAGCTTTGCCCAGTCCAGATCTAATTGTTGGTTTGACATACTTTGTCGAAAATATCCTTCCCAGTCGTAGTGCCTTTCAGGCTTTGTAGGGCTGCCAGCTCCTCGCACATCTCAAAGTTTGCGGTAACTCCACGAATAAAAATAAGAAGTTTTGCGGTGTCCAGTGCTAATGAAAAAAAGTCAAACTCTTTAGTCTTCTGCTGCAGCTGGGCATACACATTACCCCCAATTTCTTCAACGCGTTTGGTAATTGTACTTGCCGACAGACTCACGGCATTAAAGACATCTTTCTTCTCGGGACAGACCTCCTCCATGACAACATTCAAACATTTCTTGACAAACTCTCCTTCGGTGAAAGGTTTACCGCAGCTTGCTATCAGCTGAGCAACACGGAAGCTGGCCCGAACTGATGCTTGGTTCAGCTGAGTTTGCCGTACAAATGTAGTCTTCTGAGCTAACAGTCCAGTTTTTAGCTTTGAGATTTTTTCTGCTCGCATTTGGCCTTGCAAGCTAGCATACTTGTCTTTGTGACGGGATTCATAATGTCGGCGCAGGTTGTATTCTTTGAATACCGCCACCGTCTGTTGACAGACGAGACAAACAGCCTTTTCTTTGAATTGAACAAAAAAATTATTGTGTGTCCACTGCGGGTTAAATACCCTGCATTCTGAATCAATTTTTCTCTTACCCAACCTTTTTGCCATTATTCCGTTCTGGTCGGTCACGTTCACGTTCTATGACTGGGGTATGGGCGGCCATAAAGGTAAAAACGTGCTAGGGCAAAGTGAGGTCGAAGTAGCATTTTTTTTCTGTCTCTGGTATTGTTCAGGGTCCGGGTCAAATGTGGAGACGGGCCGTGTGCGGCCCGCAGGCCGTAGTTTGGGTTAAAAATTCAAGGAAAGCTTTTACTTTCCTGGTGTCTTGTGTGGATTATTTTAGTTAAGATTAGATATTAGATGTGTGTGTGCTATTAGAAGCTAACGGTGGAGTATACTCTGAAATAGCCAGCCGGGGGTTGTAAATGTTAATAAGTACATTCCAGAGGTAGGACTATAAATCAAGGGATTAGAGGCAAGGACCTAGAATGTATAGGAAGACAGGTGTATGGCCTTTTAGCTGGACCCACAGATGCAGACAAGGAGGAGGATGGGAACAAGAGCTAGCCGAGGTCAGATCTACTGGCGCCAGCCTACCCCCTTAACTGTCTTCTTCGTTGGCCTCCGAGATCACCAGAGGGCCCCACGGAAAGAGATGGCTGAGGGTTAATAGGTTACTTGGGACTTGGGTTAATTGGGACATTCCAAAAGAGGGTAGGTGGTCAGGAAGTTAGGAGAATAAGACAAAGGACACTGTGTACATGGAAACCTATGAATTAACTTCTAGCTTGACCCCCACACATAAGACTGATAAAGTGACCCAGGAAGGAGAGGAGGGGAGACAGGCCAGTCAAGGGGTCCTGTAGACTTCCTGGCGCCGGACACAACAACACAATTCTCATCTACCTCGGAAAAGGTCACCAGATGGTTCCCCCCCACCCACCCACCCACCCAGGAAGCAAGCCCAGCAACGACTATGCATTGATTGTGTGGGAGGGGGCTATTTAACCTGTGTCCATGTGAACGGACTTTCAGATCTTCTTGGCTGTCCTGCGAGACAGATCTCCGAATGCATTTGTAATAAAGGTGTATGATTTGGGAAGACTTGACGGCGTGGACATTCTCTGATTCGCAACCCGGGGAAACATTTGGTTTCAACAGACAGGACACGCCCACCCAGGAAGCGCGCTCAGCAATTTCTATACAATGACTGAGGGGGGAATAGGCTACATAAAATGTGTCCGATGTGAATGGACTTCAGATCTTCCTGGTTGTATTTTGGGGAACGATCTCCAGATATATCTGTAATAAAGGCGTTTACTTTGGAAATAGTTGACCGTGTGGACATTCTCTGATTCGGACTCGGGGGGAGTAGTTTGAATTCTACAACTTGGGGGCTCGTCCGGGGATCGGAGAGTGTTCACGCCAATTGATTTAACCAGAGCCTCCGGAAATTCCGAACTATTTTCAGCCGGGCAAGTTATTAAGGTGAGCGGAACCTATTTAAAAAAAACAACTCTGTGTATTGGCCACAGCCAAATTTTGAAGATCGTTTGTGAAAAGTACAAAGAGTGTAAATTAGGATTTCCAAACTAACGGCCTGGATGGAGTGGCGTCTCCGGACAAACTAGGGGTTAGAGGCCCGCGAGGACTAACCTCCGAACTAATTTTGGCTTCAATATTTTAAGATATTCCAAAACTTTAGATCCTAGAAGTGGCGAATCCTACCTTGTTTCGACGGAAACAAGGACCCTATAAAGCGGCGTCTCTATAGGGAGCTGGGCTAAGAAGGCCCGGAGAATTGAGGACCTCCAAACTTTAGATCCTAGAAGTAGCGTATCCTACCTTGTTTCGACGGAAGCGAGGACTACAGAGCGGCGTCTCTGTAGATCGCTGGGTTCAGAAAGCCCGGAGAATTGAGGACCTCCGAACTATTTATTGGGTGAAAATCCTGGAGCTAAAGACTCCAAAAAGATTGGGTGACAGGCCTGGAGATTAAAAGAGCTCCGAACTACGAAGACTAGACTCCCCCGGACGGCACCGAATTCCGAAAATCGGTGTGTTATTGTTATTTTGTGGTAACTGTGTTGTGGTAACTGTGTGTAAATGTCCCTTTTTTTTGTCACGTGGTATCGGTAGTTGTATGTTGCTGTCGTGTTGCGGTTACTGGTTGTATGCAAGTACTGTAGGAACCGTAGGTGAACAGAGATTGTGTGGAAAATGGAGACGGAGAACATAGAATGGAAGCCAGAGGCTGAACAGATTGAAGGGTGAAAATGTGGAGAAAGAAGTGAAGTTACATAGGGAAAGGTAAAACATTTAGGGGAGGATTAAGATAGGGGTGGAGACTAGGCCCAATATATCTAGGATAGGATCTAGGATAGGCCCAATATAACAGGGAATTAGTTTCCAACTTTATATAAACACACACCCCACACATAGTCACATCTTATTAGACGCTTTCATAGTTAGACTGCAAGAGGAGGAAATCGGTGAGTGATGGTCTAGACAGGGGAAATAGTATTCATCACACACACACCCACACACACACAAAAATATACAGGTTCGTTTAGGGTGACATTCTCTTTGTGTTTTGTCTCTGTTATGTTTTGTGGTTGTCTGTCCGAGGGTGTGCGTTGGTAGGGGGCTGTTAATTTGGGTGTGTGGAAAGGGGAACGCTTGTGGCAGGGTGAGTTTTTGTTGCTGTTTGATAACAGAGGCACGGCCAATCTGACGGGTTGATGGTGAATGAACGATGTCGTTGGAATGTGTAACCTGATGGATTTTCTGAGGCGGCCATGCATACTGTTGTTTGGGTAATTTGAGTTATTGAAACTGTGGTAGGATAAAGTGTTTGTACCATGTCCAGAGTGCCCCTGCCGCACTCCTAAATATTTCCTGTTACAAAGGCTAGGGTAGTTGGACAATTAGTGGTTTGGCGTTTCTGGCAAGAGCTAAAATAGGTTAATGGAGAGGTAGATATGCGCGCGCCGATTGTTGTTAAATGTTGTGGGTTTTCAGTAATTGGGTTGGGTTTCTTTGTGCACGAGGATCCAATATTTTTCAGGTAATATGTGTATTTGGTCACGTTTACCGTGGTGGCGGTTCTGCTGCCTGTTTTTAGTGGTTCTGTTCGCTGACATGCGTACAGCTGCCCGAGAGTGATCTTGGGTGCTTTTGGTTGGGTGATTTTATATGTGGTTTGTTCTCTTGGGGTCCTCTTATGAAGCACACGCCGTTTCGGTTATCATGTTTTCTCTCTCCTTATCTGGAGAGGACCAGTAGTGGAATCCTGGTTCCACTTAGTTTTTGGCGTGGTGCATAACACGCTATGTCTGGAGCAGTTAGCCTTTGGCTCTGATTTAATCCGGGCCTATAAATGCCTCATTTAGGATTGCTGTTCCGCGGATTTTCGTTCTAGTTGTACTTTTGGGGGTTTTCTGATAAATATATGAACAAAATATGTAGTAGGTTAAGATATCAGGTTTTATTTTTCCGCTTGCCCATAGTTTTTAGTGGGGGACTGACTTTGAATTATTCTCTCGATTCACGTTTCTCCATAGATACGTGGCCAGCGTCACTTTTGGTTTACTTTTGTTGGCTGTAACGTTTCATTTTATTTTGCTTTTGTGTTTCGGGCGGTCCTGATATCAGCCTGTGATGTTCAGTTTTCTGTTTTGCCCTTAATTTGGTACGCGGCCAGTCTGCGTTATTCGGAAGTTCGATTCGGGCTGGCTTACTGTGTTGTTATTTTTTTTGGTATTATCTCTCCATGTGTTGGGCACAGTGTCGATATAAAAAGGGGGAGGGGTAGTTCAAGATGTTTAATCACAGAGGATTATAAGAGGTGAACTTAGAGCTCAAAGTTAATCAAATATGTACACAGAAAGTTATGACACTGATATTTTTATGTCCCATACTCACTGGAATTGGTTAAACTTGTTTTGGGGGATTGGTAAATTGATGAGAAGACTAACATACAAATTTTTTAGTAAAAGGTATCTTACAAGTTTGTTTTGGCCCAGCTGAAGAAGACCTGAGTGGTTTGGAAGAATGGAAACTGGGAGAGTCACCCCCTCACACGAATGCGGGGGGGAGGGTTCTGTAGATTAGGTTGGTGGGAGTTAATTAAAGTCTACATTCAGAACAGACCTGGAGACACGCAAGGAAAAAGCCAACCTTGCATATCTGAAGATTGCTACCGCATTGGACACAATTTTCAAGGAACTCAAGTGTATACCCAGAGCTGAGAGGGGTGAGGTGTGGGCCTCAGTCATCAACCTACTTGAAGAACAGGGGGTTGTTGCAGAAAAACCTGTGGAAGCAACAACATCAGAAGCAACAACAAAAGTTAGCCCTACTGGCTGCTTCATCGGTTTGAAACTGAACAGGAAGAAGACTCAGTTGAAAACCGTGTGCGTCAATACAGAGAGAGCCCACCATCAGTACAGAGACCTGTCCATTAGAGTGGTGGTCCATATATGAAGGCTCACACAGCAGGCTGGCCTTCATTGCACAGAAGTACTTGGCCACACCAGCAACAACCGTACCCTTTGAACGGTTGTTTTCTCTTGCTGGTCATATTGTACAGAAGAAGAGAGTTTCTTTATCATCTGAACATTTTAATTTCCTTGTGTTTTAGCAACTGGCTTGGTGCAGAACAGTAGAAAAATGTTAAGTCTGAGGTATAGATGAATGCAGTTTTTTGTCAATGCACTTTTGTTTAATATAGCAGTACTTTTAAAATAAAACTGCGCAATACACTACTTTTGAATTCATTACAGAATTTTGTAATCGCTGCCTAGCACTAATATATACAGTGGGGCAAAAAAGTATTTAGTCAGCCACCAATTGTGCAAGTTCTCCCACTGAAAAAGATTAGAGGCCTGTAATTTTCATCACAGGTACACTTCAACTATGACAGACAAAATGAAAAAAAGAAATCCAGAAAATCACATGCAGGATTTATTATGAATTTCTTTGCAAATTATGGTGGAAAATAAGTATTTGGTCACCTACAAACAAGCAAGATTTCTCACAGACCTGTAACTTCTCCTTTAAGAGGTTCCTCTGTCCTCCACTCGTTACCTGTATTATGGCACCTGTTTGAACTTGTTATCAGTATAAAAGACACCTGTCCACAACCTCAAACAGCCACACTCCAAACTCCACTATGGCCAAGACCAAAGAGCTGTCAAAGGACACCAGAAACAAAATTGTAGACCTGCACCAGGCTGGGAAGACTGAATCTGCAATAGGTAAGCAGCTTGGTGTGAACAAATCAACTGTGGGAGCAATTATTAGGAAAAGGAAGACATACAAGACCACTGATAATCTCCCTCGATCTGGGGCTCCACTCAAGATCTCACCCCGTGGGGTCAAAATGATCACAAGAACGGTGAGCAAAAATCCCAGAACCACACAGGGGGACCTAGTGAATGACCTGCAGAGAGCTGGGACCAAAGTAACAAAGCCTACCATCAGTAACACACTACGCCGCCAGGGACTCAAATCCTGCAGTGCCAGACGTGTCCCCCTGCTGAAGCCAGTACATGTCCAGGCCCGTCTGAAGTTCGCTAGAGAGCATTTGGATGATCAATGACCTCTGTCATTGCCAACAAAGGGTATACAACAAAGTATTGAGTTAAACTTTTGTTATTGAACCAATACTTATTTTCCACCATAATTTGCAATTAAATTCATTAAAAATCCTACAATGTGATTTTCTATATTTTTTTTCTCATTTTGGCTGTCATAGTTGAAGTGTACATATGATGAAAATTACAAGCCTCTCATCTTTTTTAGTGGGAGAACTTGCAAAATTGGTGGCTGACTAAATACTTTTTTGCCCCACTGTGTATATATATAAATATATATATATATATATATATGGAATTGGACATTGTTTTGACATCATTGTAATTCAAACCCAAACCTGTATTACATGGTGCAACAATCACAGGATACTTTTTGTTTTTTAATAATATTGAAGAGTTGGTTGGCTCTACAGTAGCTCTTTAAGGCAAAACTCATTTTTAATAAATTGTTGCTAGGTAACAACTGAGATTCAGTCCCCATAGGATGCAGAAAGGCATCCTTAAAGCTCAGTGGAACCCCCAATGCTCTCAACAAATGGAGTGATCGATTTTGTGATTCAGTGAATATCCTGCAGTTGCAGAAACATACAGACCCAAACCCAAATATTACACAGACTCACCATTTCACACCCATGCAGGAAGAAAGAAATATATGAATACAGAAATGTTTTGCACATGTTTGGACTGTTATGTCAGGCATAACAGTCCCTTTACTTTATATGTCATTATTTTATTACACTATACATTATATTACATTATCTTGATTTATTTACTAATTTGTAAATACATTTACTTAGAAATAAGTAAATAAATCACATTGCTAAAAGCAGAATTAGGCAGGTGTAGATGACTATGTTACAGCTTAGATGTCCTAAGGTTTAATGTGCAGGTGTTGCATCACACCAAACAAGACCTTGAGTTTAAGACATATGAAATTGCATGGGACTTTGTTGTCATTACAGGTGAGCTTTGAAGTTTTAAATGCATATCAATTATTGTTAACATTGAACATATGTGGTCATGTTGTCACGGCGCCTCCTGATGCCGTGCCTTCTCCTGATCGCGTCGCACCCCGGCGTTCGACGTCACCGGCCTTTTAGGTGCCGTCGTACTCGTATGTCCTGTTTTCCCATGTCCTGGGAACACACCCTTCCTGATTACCCGCCAGCTGCATCTAATGTAGTTGGCTACTTAATCCCCTGTGTGTCTTGTCTCTGTGTCCGTGATTGTTTCCTGTTATGTGTATACGGTCGTAGTCGTTTATACTACACCCTGGTAAAGAATTCTGCTCGGAACATTAAAGAGCCTTTTTGAGCCAACCGCCTGCGCATTGGTCCAC
>JACXGK010002559.1:0-35336 GCA_016801125.1 Novumbra hubbsi | reverse complement strand
TGTCCTATTAAACCCCGAGACGCGCCCACCATACTAGGGGCCCCGTCAGTCGTGATGCTGGCAAGCTTTGCCCAGTCCAGATCCAACTGTTGCATGGTTTCACATACTTTGTCGAAAATATCCTTCCCAGTCGTAGTGCCTCTCAGGCTTTGTAGGGCTGCCAGCTCCTCGCACATCTCAAAGTTTGCGGTAACTCCACAAATAAAAATAAGAAGCTCTGCGGTGTCCTGCCCGTCCGTGCTCTCATCCAGTGCTAATGAAAAAAAGTCTAAATCTTTAGTCTTCTGCTGCAGCTGGGCATACACATTACCCCCAATTTCTTCAACGCGTCTGGTAATTGTACTTGCCGACAGACTCACGGCATTAAAGACATCTTTCTTCTCGGGACATACCTCCTCCACGACAACATTTAAACATTGCTTGACAAACTCTCCTTCGGTGAAAGATTTACCGCAGCTTGCTATCAGTTGAGCAACACGGAAACTGGCCCGAACTGATGCTTGGTTCAGCTGAGTTTACCGTACAAATGTAGTCTGCTGAGCTAACATTCCAGTTTTTAGCTTTGAGATTTTTTCTGCTCGCATTTGGCCTTGCAAGCTAGCATACTTGTCTTTGTGACGGGATTCATAATGTCGGCGCAGGTTGTATTCTTTGAATACCGCCACCGACGAGACAAACAGCCTTTTCTTTGAATTGAACAAAAAAATAATCGTGTGTCCACTGCGGGTTAAATACCCTGCATTCTGAATCAATTTTTCTCTTAACCAACCTTTTTGCCATTATTCCGTTCTGGGGGGTCACGTTCACGTTCTATGACTGGGGTATGGGTGGCCATAAAGGTAAAAACGTGCTGGGGAAAAGTGAGGTCGAAGTAGCATTTATTTTCCGTCTCTGGTATTGTTCAGGGGCCGGGTCAAATGTGGAGGCGGGCCGTGAGCGGCCCGCGGGCCGTAGTTTGGAGACCCTTGCTCTAATAGGTTAGTCTTAGGGAATTGCATTGTGCTCAGGGTTTCTTTGTTTCATATAGTAAAGAATGCACCCACCCCCCCATTTAAAGACTGCATCGTGAATCAATTGATTTGGTCTTAAGTCAAGTCGCTCACACGTCTGGCAGAGCTCACAAGTTTTGTTCCCTGAACATTGAACGCTAACTTTAATTTTTATCTCCTTTTCGCAGTCGCATAACAATATCGTCCGCTACTTTATTTTCTCCATAAATTGCGTTGTGCAATCAACATGTATTTTGTTGGCGGCTATTCAGAATTTACTGCCTAATGTGTCCGGTTTATTGGCCATGTATTGTGTAAAGTGACACTGCGCCTTGTTCATCTACTACAGTTATGTTCTCACTGCACTGTTTTTCACAAACGTATCGAATACCTCCGATATCATCGCAAATGAATCATTCACAAGACGGGCAGTCCTTGTGGTCCTGTCATCAAAGCGCAGATATCTCTGAATTTTTTATTTTCATTTCGGTCGTCCAATAATCATTGAGTTTCATGCTTCCACTGCCAGTAACACATCTCAAATTAGACTCACAAATGCTTTTAGTTCGGCATCTGTCAATTTGAACTTTTCTGCATAATTTCGCCCAGCTCCCGCTTCCGTGTATTTTCGACTGTTTGTCCAGATGTCTGTGTCAATCAAACACTTTCGACTACCCAGTGGACTTTTAATATTTTCATATGTAATACTATTAGGGTTACTCCGTCAGGAGTAATCCTATTGTAATTGTAAGGTTTTTTTATTAGGGTCACTCCGTCATGTATATTTTCAAGTCGAAAAACACCAAACATTCCAAAATAGTCAGGTTATTAACTTCGCTGGTGGGGCAGTGGTTAGAGCTCAAGGTTCATGGTTCAACTCTCACTGTCTGCTGCAGCTTAAAATGAGCTTTTACGCTTCCGCATTTTGCGTATGCGTGCGGTTCACGTCTGTTAATTTTCGAATTGTCCCCAATGTTGTGGAGTAACCCAAATTGCTGCTTGCAGCTATGTGTATTATTATTATTGAATTGTACACTTTATTTTACTTGAGTCAAATAAAATAAACCGTTGCTTTCTACATACTGTAGAGTTCAAATTGCTTCCCCCCCGAGTCCGAATCAGAGAATGTCCACACACTCAAGTCTTTCCAAAGTAAACACCTTTATTACAGATAATTATCCGGAGATCAGTCTCCGCCTTAAGGAAGAAACAGATCTGACTCTCTTTCACCTGAGCACAGTTTATATACAGCCCCTCCCACCCCTCAGTCATTGGATAGAATTTGAGTGTGCTTCCTGGGTGGGCGTGTCCCTTCTTGCAGACCCCCTCACTGTCCGTGGGGCCATCTGGTGACATCGGAGGCAGACGAAGAAGACAGTTGAAGGGGGGGGGGGGGGGCTGGCGCCAGGAAATCTGACCGGAGATATCTGCTAAATTGTGCTTACTCTTGCTCTCTTGTGTTCCCTGTCCGTATCAGGGTCAGTGTGATAAGCCAACAGACAATAAACTGTGTCCCCCTCTTCACAGTGTCCCTGCCTTAATCTCTTGACTTAATCCTACTCCTGGAATGTACTAATTAACATTTTATCACCCCACAGGCTTGCGCTGTCTGAGTCTACCCACACAGGCCTGGTGCCCTATCTAATCTTTACTAAAATATTCCACAATACATACAACTACTAGACTACGTCAATATGTATGGCACTGAATCATAACACAAATAAGACGTTCCGGACCTTTGCTTGAAGTAATTTGGTCTAACTGGAACTTTATACATTTTAATTCAATACCACTGATCTATATATTTATACACTTTAAAGATTTATTTTTTCAAAATACGTATACTCACTATAAACAACTACTTATGGCCCCGGACAGCTAATGAGCCATTAGATACACATTATATAACCAGATCTTAAAGTACACAAATGTTAGTAATAGAATATAAACAACACAATGTTGTATTTATAGTTCGGCATGTGTCAATTTGTGGAGCTATATACTTTTTTCGTTAGAAGATAATTCCATGTATATTTTCAAATATGAAAATACCAAACATTCCGAAATGGTAGAGTCATTAACTTTGCCGGTGGTGCAGTGGTTAGAGTGTACCGATTGTTTTTACACTTCTGCATTTTGCGTATGCGTGCGGTACACATGTCTGTCAATTTTCCCCTGCAACATCTGCTGATAGAAAAAGAGAATTGCCTTGGAAAATGGCAGAAGGCGCACCAGGCAAAAATGTAACATTGAACAGGAGTGAAATAGCCCTAAATCAGCTTTTGGCAGTGTAATTTTGAAAATTAAAAAATACTGGGTGATTAAACACATCTTGGAAAAATTAAATGCAGGGTCCTGGAATTTTATTGAGAACAATTTTTTTTGTTGTTGATCTGTCTCTCACTGTTTCAATAAAACTACCATTAAAATTATACTGATCATTTCTTTTTCAGTGGGCAAATGTACAAAATCATTGGAGGATCAAATATTTATTTCCTCCACTATGTTTTATGGCTAGAAATATAAATTGAAAAGTCAGTGCTGCTAAAGTGTTGTTTTTTTTAGATTATAGTGTCCGTGCAGTCTAATAATTTGACTGTTTTTTTCCACAGCGGCTTCTCTGCTGTGTATTCGGCCAGATGAGCTCCAAGAGGCCCTGACGTCCCATTGTGTAGTGGCACGTGGCGAAACTATTGTCAGGCCCAACACAGTGGAGAAGGCATCGGAGGTGAGGGACGCCATGGGCAAGGCCCTATATGGCAGACTCTTCAGCTGGATCGTCAACCGCATCAACACCTTGCTTCGGCCTGAAATGCATTTAGGGTGAGGGAGCGGAAGAATAGAGGAAATGTGTGTGGATGCCTGGGAAATGTATACAATCCTCACTCGCACTGTACATAATTACACCAACAATTCTTTATAAACCCACCTGATCGTTTTTACTCTTTACTCATCTGTTTTCTCTAATACTGAATTATTTCAATCTCTCCTGACAGAGAGGATGACAATGGACTAAACATTGGCATCCTGGACATCTTTGGCTTTGAGAACTTTAAGAGGAATTCATTTGAGCAACTTTGCATCAACATAGCCAACGAACAGATCCAGTTCTACTTCAACCAACACATATTCGCCTGGGAGCAGGTAGCCCTTTCTTCTCTGCATCCAAAATGACACCCTATTCCCTTTGTAGAGCACTACGTTTGACCAGATGTAGATACATTTTTGCACTTCTAATACTCTCTGCTACAAGTTTTTCCCCTGCCTAAAACCTAGCCACTTAGAACTTGACAATGATTTTCTGGCCCATTCCATAACAACATATCCGAGACAACTGAAATAAACCATGGACTTGATCTATTCCCAAGTGGAGAATGCTCATCACTAAGGAATAAAAAAAATACTAATACAATTCTCTAGTGCCAGCTGTACCTCACAAATGCAATCAAGGTTATTTAGGTTAGTTTCTCCTAATTACAATCCAGTATGAGGCCCTTTGGATTATATAATTTCTGATACAAGATAAAGTACTGTGGTTGTAATATCTAATGGAAACATGACACTAGGCATATATTTGTTATCTGATACATGTGTTAACATTTTGTCAATCAATGTATAGTTTAAAGATGAATGTAGTATATTGTTTGTTTCACATTCATGTATTGTTTTGACCTTTGAGTGCTGTGACCATGATCAAAGCGGTTATGGGGATTTATATTTACGATCATGTCAATGTGATATTTGTGTAAGGATGGAATCAAGGCGCAGGTGCCGCACAGCCATTACATTTTTCGTGCTCGGCAGATAAGACAAAGTTAACAGGGAAGTCCCAGTAGCAGACAAATTGTGCACGTAGCACAGATGCAGCACAATGGTGCGAAATGACAAAAGGCACACAAAGTGCGTTAACCCTGTAATGCATAAAAGCACATGAACTATATAACGGGTACTCGTAAATGAACAGCCGTCGTGGCGGCAATACAACATAACAGGAAACTACAACATGCACAGAGGACGGAAACAGAAGGGAATATATACCTGGTTATGTCTTGTCGCCCCCTGGTGGCGGACATTCCTCCCTTCACGTGGGTTTTTTTGGGAAGGGAGGCTGGTCAAGGAGATCTGTTTTTTTTTGGTCTCTTAGGAAAGTTAGGCTGGGTTAAGTTGGTAAAAGCTGATATGAAGTAGCTTTTAACTTTTAAATTCCTATTAGGTTTTTAAGATATTTTTCAAGACCTATGAAATAGACCATTGAATGGGAGATAAGTGAAAGATTATGTTCCAGAAATATTTGATGCACCAAAGAAGCTTTTCATCATTATGTATAGAACTGAAGTGCCATCCTGTAAACTGCTGACAAAGGATTTAACTTTATTGTCTCCTAAACATAGGGTTGCACAATTGATTGAATATTGATCTCAATTATGATTTTGGCCTCTCACATTTAAACGAACATGATTAATTGCAATATTGACAGTTAAAATGCATAATCCACTCATAGAAAACTCTGCTGCATATCAAATCAATGCTTCCTAAACTTACAGCCAGTCACCAGGGGGAGATTTAGCTGCGCACACACCCTCCAGCAACAGACTGTGTAAAAATGTCTGGAGCAGAAGGTGAAAAGCTGGTCCCTCGAAATGGATCATCTATTATTTGGAATTTTGGATTGAGAGCAAGTGTTGTAAAGCAGGAACAAAGCATATGCACAGAGTGCTTTAGAATTGTGTCTGTGCCAAACAGCAACACAACTATCTTGTTTACCCACCTAAAAAAAAACACACGTATATGTATACGCATACTAAGAATGACAGCCCTGTCAGAGTTCCATACCCCCATTTTATTAGAGCAAAGAAATGGGGCATTTGTTGCTCAGAGTTGTTTCTGATTGAGCAGATATGTTATTCTTGTTCTTGAGCGAGGCACTTAAATACACGTTTTTGCCTAATGGATTGAAAGTATTTAAATTACTTACAGTTGTGTCATGATATTGCAATTAAGAAAATAATATAACCTAATTATAATGTAATCCTTAAGATATTGTTTTGATGTTATTCAAAAGCAGCATAACGTTTTTGTCCTTTATCCTTCCCAACAGGATGAGTATGTTAATGAAGACGTGGATGCCAGGGTGATTGAATATGAAGACAACCGTCCACTCCTGGACCTTTTCCTGCAGAAACCCATGGGTATGTTGTCACTGCTGGACGAGGAGAGCCGCTTCCCCCAGGCCACCGACCAAACCCTCGTAGGCAAGTCCACAGTAAAATAAAATCTTAAAATGATAACAGTACATAAATCATTAGAATATTGTGATCTAATAGAACCATTAAGGAACTACATTTATGGTTTCTAATAATTACTTCATTTATTTGTGATGGAATCATTGGAGCACACTGTCATGAAATGTGTTTCTTTTTTAACTTTATTATGGGTCTTCTGAAAATATGACAAAATCAACTAGGTCAAATATATATACAGCAATGTTAATACTTGGTAAAATGTCCCTTGGCCATTTTCACCTCTAAGGCGCTTATGGTAACCATCCACAAGCTTCTGGTGGAATCTTTGACCACTCTTCTTGACAGATTTGGTGCAGTTCTGCTAAATTTGTTGGCTGGCGCTGACTTGTTTTTTCAGCCCATGTTCTCAATGGGGTTCATGTCAGGACTTTGGGAAGGCCATTCTATAACCTTAATTCTAGTCTTATTTAGCCATTCCTTTACCACATTTGATGTGTGTTGGACTGTGTCCAAAGCGTAACCTTCTTCCTGATGATATTAGGTTTTCCTGAAGAATTTAAAGGTAATTTTCCTTCATTATTCCATTCACTTTCTGTAAAGCACCAGTTCCACTGGCAGCAAAACTGCCCCAGAGCATAATATTACCATCACCATGTTTGACGGTATGGTGTTTTTCAGGTTAAAGGCCTCACCTTCTCTCCTCCAAAAATATTTCTGGTCATTGTGGTCAAATAACTTGATTTTTGTTTCATCTGACCATAGCACTTTCCTCCAGAAGGCCTTTTCTTTGTCCATGTAATTAAGGTGCCGCTTCTGGAGCAAGGGTTTCCTTCTTGCACGGCAGCCTGTCAGCCTATGTGGATGTAAACCACGCTTAACCGTGGACACTGACACAATAGCTTCCAGTAGCTTCTAATTCATCACATAACAGGTTTTTGGAGATTCTTGGACGACTCCTGACCAATTTTGTCTCAGCAGCATTTGATTGCTTGCATGGTCATCCTGATCGTGGCAGTGACACAACTGTGCCATGTACTTTATCCTTACAAACAATTGTGTGCACAGTGGATCTTGGGAGCAGCAGCTGCTTTGAAATGTCTCCAAGTGACTTTCCTGACTTGTTCAAGTCAATGATCCACTTTTTCAAATCCAAGCTGAGCTCCTTAGTCTTGCCCATCATCGCATTTGTGGTTGAGTCTAATGAGTGTATAAAACAAGCCCTATTTAAATGGGCTCTGATATGTCACCAGCTGTAGTCAATCATAATCACTCATAAGAAATGAGAGGTCATGTCACAAAGCAAATTTGATGGATACAACATTTTACATCACCACAATATATCGTTGAAGTTGCTGTATGTATATTTCTTACCCAGTAGAGTTGGTCACATTTTCAGAAGACCCATAATAAAGTCATAAAATAACCAAATTTCATGTTTTTTGTGACAAAGCAGTATATGCTCCAATGATTCCATCACAGAAATATAACAGTGGTAGTAATTATTGGAAACTCATACTGCCATGACATGCATGTTCTTCACAAACATAAAACATTTGACCACAACTGTAGGTATAGAGACAAAATTATCTTGGCACAATTTGCAGTTTTATTATTGCCCTGTGTTATTATGAATGTATGTTTTAAACATGTGTGTTCTGGAGACCATAACCAGACCTAAGGAGGACCTAATCTGGATTCCATATGAAACAGATCCATAAAATGTGTTACACAACACGCAATGCATTCACAAATATGTAGCAGCACTCACAAATATGATGCTAGCCACAAATCTCTAAAATACAGGTGACAAATGCTGTAACATTCACAAAATCATGTTCAAACCTTAAAAACAGTCTTACATTTATTTTCTAATCATCCTTTGTTTTTGTAAGTGTTTTATCATTTATTTTAGAAAATGTACATATGTTTATGAAACCATAGATTTCCACCAAAATGTCTTCTGCCCCAATAGAGGTGACAATAAACTAGACATGTGTACACCAACATTACGGAGGCTTACAAACCCATACCCCTCCACCACCTGGGTCAGTCTGATCAACTATTACAGCTCATGCTCTCGAAGGATTTACCCATCATCAAGCGTGTGAAACCTACAGTGAGGAGAATTAAAGTGTGGCCTAATGGGTCGGATCACTACAGTGCCAGTTTCAACACACAGACTGGAGTCAGTTTGCCACTCAGGCTACCAATGACTCCCATTCTGACATTGAGACATACTCATCTTCCAACCTGAAAAACATCAACACCTGTATCAACAATGTCACCACCCATAAACAAATAAAGACCTTCTCCAACCAGAAGCCGTCCGACTGCTCACCCCGGATGTGGCCCCCTTCAGTCAGTCCATTGCCGAGTCAGATAAGTCGGCCTATAGAGAGGTCAAGCAGCTAGTGACTTGGTGCAAAGATAACAACCTGGCCAACAAAATGATTGTGGATTACAGCAAGTATTAAATGTGTATCCATGCCCCAGTACCCATTGATGGGACCACGGGAAAATGTATGGCCAGTGTCAAATTCCTGGTTGTACACATCTCAGAGGAATTCTCATGATCCTTCAACACCTCAAGCCTGGTCAAAAAACACAACATCACCTATACTTTTTGAGGAAGTTAAAGGCCCGCCCATCTACTAACATCCTGGCAAACTTTTACCACTGCACGGTTAAGAGCATCCTGACTAACTGTGCCACAGTTTGGTACAACGGGTGCTCGACGGCCAACCCAAAGTCCCTGCATCTGGTGGTATAAACTCGACCCACAATCTGTTTGCCTCCCTAGCATCAGGCAAGCAGTATAGGTCTCTTCATTCCTGCACCAGCAGGCTTAAGAAACAGTTTCTTCCCAGCTGCTGTTACCCTGCTGAACTAACCGCTTGCCTTACCTCCTTCACTACCTCTTGCTAGAGTGTCACGGTACCCCCCCTCAAAGTGGGCCAAACAACTCAAGTGGTGGGGGCGGTGTTTAGCTTGTCCCCTACCAGCATAAAGCCACCTAGGAGGGCGGTGTCGCCGGGACAGGCCAAGGGGGTTGTGCAGCCGGGACCGGTCGAGGATGTGGATCAGCAGGGACTGGAGGGGCTTCCAGCCACGGTGCAGGAGCTGGGGCATGAAACAGACGCAAAACAGCCTCTGGCGCTGACGACCGGACAACAGGAGGCGTGGCCGGCTCGGGCGGCAGCAGGTGGTTTTCTGCAGGCTTGGGTGGGAACGGCCAGTCATTGGTGAACTCCGGAGGTGGCGGCAGCCAATCTACTGCCAGTTCCGGAGACGGCAGCCAATCACCAGCAGGCTCAGACACTACTCACCGTTGGCCCGTCCCGGCGCCGTGGAGCTGGCACCGGTCATTGATGTTGAGCAAACCTTGCGAGGGTCATGGATTGAGGCTCCATTACTTGGGGATGCCTCTGGGCTGCAGCCATGGACCCAGTATAAGATGTACTCCTCGACACCAACGGGCAAAACAAGGGAACATTTATACACACACAATCAAATTTAAGGGAAAACAGGTGTGCGTGATAAATGTCAATAAAAGAGAATTGGGAAAACATAGCCTGGGACGGACAAATCACCAGCACTGATTCTGGCAGTGCTAGCTAAAACATCACAGTCTGATTTGGTATAGAGGGTTCCCTCCCCCTTGGAAGCAATCTTGAGCTGTATAGAGAATTTCTGTGAAATATGTTGTTTAGTTGAGTATTACTGGATGTGCCACTGACAAGATGGTCAGTACAACTCCTTTGCAGTGCAATAAAAAAGAACTATGAGCATTACATTTTCTATAATTAACCTTTGTCTGCCTAAGTTTTCTTGAAATTTCTTGAAGTCACTACTAAGCGTGTACACCAATACTGTTTAGATTACAGCAAAATCGGGAGTGTATCAAATACTTGTTCTCCCCACTGTATCAGTTGTGTAGCCCAGGAAAAATACAACTTTCTCAATTATTAAAGGGCTTGATTAGCAGTTGACAAGAATCAATTCTTTTTTAATGGTATGAGTCTTGTGTGAGTCTTCCTCAGTCCTCAAACAGAAATGGTTTCTACCTTTGAAAAAAGGAATTAGCTTCACGTTAATTGCCAGGAATAGTTATTTAGAGCAATCTTTCACATATCCTAGTTTTGAACTCTAAAAAATTTGATATAATATGTTTGTTATGTGTGTTTGGCCAAAACTGCTAACTATATAAGCAAATTGCATGTGAACACCTTGTGAAATATACTGAACAACCATGCGTGAACTTTCAAAGACATTTTGGCATTATGTTTTTTTTTTGGTTGCAGATCATGTATGAGCACCAACTTGTTGTTAGTACAGTCAATATTCTCATCATTTCTCTCTATTGAACTATAATGCTTTATTAAATACTTGCATTTTGTTATCTGTAGTGAATCCTTAGCTTTGAAGATGAATGTTTTACCCAAAAGCAGAATAATGTTTTCCATTGAATAACCTAAGATCACCTAGCAACACTTTCTGTATATTAATTTCCAAGTTGATACCATGACACATCATCCACTTGATGCTCCACTATTCGCTCTCCTTCTGACAGTGTCTACATAATGCTCAATCCCTATTATGGCAATTTACTATGTCTAGGATTGTAATTTAGGGTGGTAAGAAAGAAAACGTCTTTAGCACAATTAACATTTTATTGAAGATTCACTTGGAAGGAGAGTCTGGTTCCCCATCACCCAGAGTGACAGGGAAGCATCTCTGGTAATTCCAAAGATACGTACCATACTTATAGTCTAGGGGTGTGTCAAGACAATGCACAACAGTTCTTTATTAACAACACATGTTCACTTAGTTAACTATTATCTATTAGGTTATACTGAAAGGAAGTCTAAATGGGTCACAAGTTAGCTTATCAGAGGGGTAATAAAAGGGTCATCAAAGGGGTCACGACAAGGGAACAGATGCACAAGTGGCTTTAACTCATTAACAGACGTCTTAGTTATTGCTGACCATTTCAAACACATGACCACCATAAACGTATACCCTACAACACAAAGGAACAGATACCCTCTGTGCTTGGCACTGCTTTACTCAGCACACATTCGACTTCAGGTGCAGACACAAAGGATTCAGTACCTTCACGTAACATCTGGATTATACCGTGTATAATCCATTACTGCATTGAATCTACTTTTATTACCATAACAATCCCCCATATGCTTTATTGCCAAAATTCTACATAACAACTTACATTGAAAAAACGAATGATGTCGTATATACAGCACCATACACCTGAGGCCATGTAGTTGTAACTTCAAACATATCCTCCCAGATGTTTTGAATGTTGTAAGGTTTTGCAGTCTAACTTTTTATAGTCAGTTGGAACAGATACATTTTACGGTTGATATTGATCCCTTTTAGCCATGCATGGTTTTTCATTGATGGTCAACCAGGTAGTTCCTTGCTTTCTAGATGCATTTGTTTTCTTTTCCATTTTCGTGGCAAGGCAGTACCAACTTGTTTGTATTCTTGAAGTGAACATATCTTTCCGTGAATTTGTAATAGTTCAGTGTAAGAGATACATTTCCCCTCTTTAGTAGTTATGTCTTTAACAAACATGATACCTTGGGCAAACTTTTTCTTACGAATATATTCTAATAATATATTTGATTTAAGCCATATTATTTGTTGTATTAAGTGTTCTGGTTCTTCTGGAGGTTGGAATTGGAATTGTAACCAACTTTGCATTGATTCGTTTAGGAAGTTGATATTTTAAACAAGGTGCCATTGTTAATCCATTTAAAATGACAATCTTTAATCTGTAACATGGCAAATGGTCAATTTTAGTACAATAAAGGTTTTAATAGATTGATTCAAAGCCCTGATATTTATAGTTTGACACCTCCCCTCTCATACTCATTATATAGATATGCCCGCTTATCTTCATCTGGGTTAACATTCCAGATAAAGTTGATTTTTTTTCAAAGGCTTTGAAGTATTCTTGTGGTGTTGATAGTGCCATAAATAGATATGTGAATTGTGATATGACCAGTGAGTTACTAGAGCTACTTTGCCATAGATGGAGAGATGTCCAAGGCTTCATTATTCAATCAAGTCTATTACTTTTTCTATCAAAATTATTAGATGTGAGAACTGTTAATTGTCTTGGTATGTGTATGCCCAGGACATCTAGATAAGACATCTCAGAGATTCCATGCTTGGAGAAAACTTGAATCGTCTGCATGCATGGAGATCTTTGTTTTTAACCCTGGATTTCTAATCCCTTAATGTTATTATTTGTTCTGATTTTGCTAGCTAGTAATTCAATGGCTATAATGAATAAATAAGGGGATCATGGACATCCTTGCTTTACATCTCTAGACAGTCTAAAACTATTGGAAATAAATCCATATTTATAATTCTACATGTTGTGTTACTATACAACACTCTCACCCACTGTATAATATGATTTAGTTTATTTCCTTTTTTATTCATAGGGCTATACATTTTGTTAAGTTCTTGGCATTGTGTCCTGGAAAATGCCGTCCCCGACCCAAAAAGATGAATGAACTTCGGAGGTTGTAAAATCAAATAGACTTTAATGAGAATCCACAGAGCCGAGTAATTTTCTATAGGACTGAAGGGCAGTTCATTGAGCACACACTTATAACAGGTTAGACCCTCCCACCCATGACACTCTCTAGGCAGCACTTCCTCCTGGGGTTACTGATTATCTCCCCCCCTTAACACTTAATGAAACCGTGTCGACCTGGTTATCTCAAGAGAGAATGCATCCCATGAGCCCCCAATAGTCCAAAAAGAGTTACAACAGGCAGATAAGATATCAGTCAATTGCACACAAACAAAAAACAGTCCCAGAGCTTGACCGGAAAGAGAGAGATCATGGTGTCAACTGGTAAATCATAACCAGACCACCCTTTGGTGTCTAAGTGTAGCTGAACTATCTTTCAGAACATACTTGATTATATGACTAGATTACTAACTACCATTATTCGTTAATACATACAGTTTAATACATTCACTATCGATAAGTATATGACAGATAATGATATAACTTATAATGTTGTGGCTACCTAAGTGAATCATCAATACATTAATTTTGTGGACAAAATATAAAAATACCCCTACAATTGCAGCGTAAGACTCCAGTTTTTTTAATGTGTAGGGTCTTTCTACTTTCCATCCAGGTCCTGTTAACTAGGATATGATGCCTTCCTGCTGAGTTTGAGATATTGAACCTTTTTCAAATGAGTAGTTAAACAGGCCAGTTGTTTGTTCTTTTTGTGCATTTGTTAATTTTACTTCATTGTTTTCCAGGAAAAACTGTTTACAGTTATCCTTGTTAAGGAGGAATAGCAGAGGCTGCAGAGAAAACAAAACATTGTGAAGAAATATTTTCTCTTAAGATTTTGTCGTGCTTTTTGTTTGTTTTTGTTTATTGTTGAGTGTAGCATAGCATGGCCTCTGGAAGTGCATTTAAAAGCATCCCATAACACATGGGGATCTGCAGAGCCTGAATTATTCTAGAAGAAGTTGATAGTCAATTATTTTTACTTTGATAGAAAAGACTGATCCCTCAGTAGGGTTTGATTGACTTCCAGTAACCTTGTCCTCTTGGCTATTCTGTTATTGTGATATAAATGCCAATAAAATGATGATCAGAGCACATCTATCAATATTGTTTTTACGTATGGCACAATTGAAAAAGGAATAAGGAAATAGTCCAGATGGTTGTCTTGAGAAAGCCTCCAAGTTTTTACATTTAGGTTTACATAGTTATTAACAAGTATCATAACCACTCTTGAGTTATATATATATATATATATATACTACCTTTCCATTCTTTCGCTCACTTTTTGTGACAGTGGTAAGGAATGAGAACCAAACTACAGGTGTGGTTCCACGGCTGTGTTTATTAAATAGCATGTTCGACTCCCGTAGGAGAACAATGAAAATAAAGGTGGTGCGCACAGGCACGCAAAATAATAACAAATGTTCAGTACCCACACAGGGGACCAGCAAATGGTAGTTGTAAGAGCATGGAACGTAACAAGGCCACAGTAGTCCTCCAGCCTTTGAGGGATGACGTGTGGCTCCCGCAGCACATACAACAATAACAGACGCTAAGACAGGAAACAGAAGGGATATTATACCAGGTAAACAGGCAGCACATGGTGATGATTAGTGAGGGGTAGGTTCACAGGACATGGTAAACAGGACAACATGAACGGTGGCGACTAGAATTCCGGCAAGGTCGCACGCCGGCTTACCACATGCCGAGATGAAGGCACGTCTCTAGAGGGAGACGCAACACTTTTCTTCATCTGAAATTGTAGAATGAATTTCCTGTAGGCAGTATAGGTTATAATCTTGCTCTGTTAGCCATGTCAATATAGTTTTTCTTTTTTTTATTATCAGCTAGGCCATTGCAATTGTAACTTGCTACGTTCCCCAAAAAACGTAAAAATAACTTTTTTAATATGTATTGACATATTTCAGAATAAGGGCTGAGAGGCATAAGCTGCATATGCTTATCCTTAGTTGTAGTGGGCCTGTATTGTTTGTATAATTTTTTTTATACTGGTTTAATGTCATAGTGATGGTTTGGCTGGCCTAGGCGGTATATTCTGTATTTGAGTTGCTATTCCTAGTATAACCATGGGGTTAAGTTTTGATCACGGAACAGTTGCCCATCTATAAATAATTTGTCAAAAATAAAATATGCGTGCTTTCCTCTTGACCGTTTTTTTGTATTGGGTATAATATCTTCCTTCTTTCATTTATTTCTCCAGGAAATTGATTGTTCATTCTGAAGTGTGTTCCTTTTAGCTCCCTAACTTTTTTCGTAATCTTTTTTATTTGTTGAAAATAACTTTGCTATGATTGGTTGCGGACGCTTCCAAATTCCAAAGTTGCCCGCAAACCATTAACTTCCTCTCGCATTTTTTCAATGGTTGCATGGATTTCAGCCAAAAAGTAGGTGCTGCAATCGGTGGACGATTCCCTTTTTTTCTTTCGCCGTGTGCTAGTTTGGGGGTGATGTGGCATGGCGTGTTGTTTATGATATTTGTCGATTAAATGAAATATCTGTCTGTCTATATCCAGCTTGACTTGTTATAAGGGTGTCTATGTTGAAAGGTGCTGTAAGTTACCTTGTTTCCTGAGTTATTTTGTACTATCAGAATATTATTTTGTACCTCCCCTCAGAACAATATCTTGAGGCTACCTACTGCATGCCACCATTTTGGAAAATGTTGGGCGAACAAGCAAATTGCATGTAAACACCTTATGAAATATACTGAACAACCACTTTACAACCCCAAAAAATCTTGCAAAGACATTTTGGCATTATGGTTTTGAAAGGACATTCACTGGTACCAAAACTGGTTCAACAAGTGAATCACAACCAAAAAAGGTGCTTTGTTAGAGCAGGTCTCTACTAACTGACAAACTCCGGACTAAGGATTCCTTCACAATGTAACCCAATACATTATCATTCCTATTTACTATGTTATTTTTGCTTTTTACTGAATAGCTGTCAAAAACGAAGTGCTAGCTTCATTGATAACTACAACTGTTTCCAAAAAACGTAAGAGGCTGCGTAAAATGCTAACATTTTTAATTCAATGATGTGCCAATCATTTATTGCTATATTTTTCTCCAAATTCTACTGTACGACCTTGTGCCACTGACCTAACAGCCCCTGCAGATTCAAGTCGAGTTCACCACAGGCTTTCTCTGAAACCTGTACGATTGCCCGGTCTACTTATTTTACACCCACCCCCTTAACCAGGAAATCATTGTGAGCCAACACTTCCAAGGAAACGCTGCTCATATTGTCTTAGCTTGAGCCAGGTTGGATGCCCCCCCCCGCCAGAGACGTCACCATAAAGATATCCCTAATAAGCTGTTTGGGAACTGTAGAGACCAATTGCGGGAGTTTTGAAAGTGAAATGTATTCCCATTCTTGCTTGATATTCAACTGCTCAAGAACTCCTTTGTCATATTTCTTATTTCATAATATGCTAAATGTTTTCAATAGAGGACAGGTCTGGACAGCAGGCTTGCCAATTGAGCACCTGGACTTTTTTTTACGACAACGCCATGTGTTGTAATACATGCAAAATTTGGTTTGGTGTTGTCTTGCTGAAGAAGACGTTGTCTGAATGGCAGCATATAGCACTCCAAAACCTGTATATATTCTTCAGCATTAATGGTGCCTTCACAGACGTGCAAGTCACCCATCACATGTGCAATAATGCCGCCCATACCATCACTGATGCTGGCTTTTGAATTGTGCACTGAAAAGAAGTCAGGGTCCCTCTACTATTCAGTCTTCGGAGGAAGCAGCATCCATGATTCCCCAAAAATATAAAATGTTGGGATTTGTCACACCCAAAAGATAGGTTTCCACTTCGCCTCAGTCTATCTTAAATAAGCCTGAGCACAGAGAAGGTGTTTCTGGATCTTGTTGTTTTAGGGACTCTTCTTCGTATGGTAGAGATTTAACTTGCACTTGTGGATGCTGCGACATACTGTGTACACAGACAATGGTTTTGAAGTGTTCCTGTGCCCATGCCAGGATTTCCAATACAGAAGCATGTTTGTTTAAAATTTTGTGTCACGTGATGGCCCAAAGAGCAAGGTTTTCGGCCATGTCCCTTGCACACATAGCTTTCTCTGGATTCTCTGAATCTACAGGTGCATAATGTATGAATTATCTAGATACATTACACATATCTAATTATGAAGTTCATCAGGTGAGTTGGCTGGCCAATCAAGCACAGTAATACCATGGGCAGCAAACCAGTTACCAGTTGTTTTGGTACGGTGGGCAGGTGCCAAGTCTTGCTGGAAAAGCAAATCATCATCTCCATAAAGCTTCAGCAGATGGAAGCATAATGTGCTCTAAAAACTCATGGTAGATAACTGTAATGACTCTGGATATAAAATATAGTGGACCAACATCAGCAGATGACATGGCACCCTGAATCATCATGCAATCAATTTAATCAATCAATCAAATGTATTTATAAAGCTCTTTTTACATCAGCTGTCGTCAGGTTTCGTCTTGATCTGCAACAAAACCAGGAGGGCTCAGAACAAGATATTTTGGGCCTGGTACTCCTGAGGTGTGGGCCAATAACTCATGTCCTCCTATGTTCAAATGGAACAGGATACAATGAAAACATTTTGTGCAACCCTATCCCCCCCGGAACAATAATATAGCAGCATAAATCTTGTCTGAGACAGCGACTGTGGAAAATTCTTACTGGACTTCAAGCCACTTGGGTTATGTGCCTCTCCACTCCTCCTCCAGATTATGAGACGTTGATTTCCAAATGAAATGAAAAATTTACTTTCATCTAAAGATGGACTTTAGAGCAGTGAGTAAAGTGATTTTTCTCCTTTGACAGTTAAGATGCTTCTAGTTTTTAACATAGTTGTACTATATATTCAAAAACTATAGTTTCTAGTCATAGGAAACATTTTAAAAGTGTGGAATCCATACACCTTTTGTTTTTCCACAATTCTCTACCATCACCACAAGGAGGTGATTGTAGTGAATTCAATAATTATTTGCCCATCCCTAAGCTTGCCTGTTTGGCAAAAATTCTAGAATCATTGGTAATAAGAAACTACAATAATGTATAATAATGTTTAACAATTAACAATACTCTTTTCAGCCTTCATTCGGGTTTCCAACCTGAACACAATACCACTAAGGCCACAGTACATGTTGTAAATGGTATTGCTAATGCACTAGACCACTAAACCTTTTCCGCCACACACCTCCTTCCACATTTTTACCAGCTTGACACACCCGTCCTCGAATAACCGTAACATGTTAACAGCTGCATTCAAGCATAAACGAATGTAAGTCATAACGACACATATCCTAAACATGCTTACTTTATCATGCTTATACAGATAACAATAGCAACTAGTAGGCCTAATAATAAAAATAACGATAATAGGTGTTTTGGTCTAAGGTCTTTCTCAGCATCCAGTTTTTAGCAATATTTAGTTTTCAGTGCTGTGAGTGCAGAAAACCCTGCATCGCATAAGTAAATTGTTGCGAAGGGCATTAATACATTCAAGGTGTGCTTTGCCAGTTCCAGGTATGTCTGCATCATCTATGTTTAAAAAAAATGCAAGTGGCTGTCACCATCAGATGACGTGATCAGCTGCTTCTGCTCCCGAAATGACAGCTGCAGGACAGAGGCAATAGGAAGCTTCAAATGGATTGTGAATCCGTGTCTGAGATGTGTCCACTGATGGGAAGTATTTACTTAGCTGCTAAATGAGTTGATTGAAGTGTATTCCCATTAACACAGCTTGCCCAGAAGTCTAGTTTTTTTATTTTTGCTTCTACCTTGTTATGTGAATTGAAAGATGAAACACGACTCCTTGCACACTTAAATTCAGTTAATTCAAAAATGTCAGCTAGATAAGATAGCTTCTGTAAAATGTCTTCTTTGTGCAAGGTTGAGGCCAAATAAAATTGGAAAAAAACAGCTGAAGTTTGTTTCAATTAAAAAAGCCTTGTCAAAACATTGCCGACATCCAATGAACTTTAGCGTGTAGGAGAAGTGCCTTATGTTTGCTGCCCATCTTGTTGCATAACGCTTTGAATATCTTTGAATTTAGTGGACGAGCACTAATGAAATTCACCAGTTTTACTGAATCATGGAGCACTAAAAGTAGGTCACATGGCTTGTTAGCAGCTCTTGCCTCCCTATGAACTCGGCAATGTAACCAGAGAATGGATGGAGAGACTTTCCTTATGTGAGCTATATGCCCAGTATGATTTCCCGTCCTAGACGTTGCCCTATCATCACATAACACAACGTGCCCACTCTGTTCCATTGGTTCTCATAAAGATGCCCATTAAATTGAAGATTTGGATTGGTAGCAAGGGGATGACAGAGCAAAAAACTTGGTGTTAAATGTAGACCAAAAGATTAGCCAGATTTGCTCATTTAGAGAGCATGTGTTCAGACATTCTATTAATGTGGCACACCACAGTGGTTCTGAATACCGGGATCATGTCCAATTTTTTTGCTTCCTTTTTCAAAATCATGCTTTCTACCATTTCTTTCACAGCTGGTAAACACATCTTCAGCTACTCTGTGAGGATGTCGCTTTCTAGCCAATCTATAGCTAAGAAGATAGGATGCACATAGCACATTTTTGGTAGGCCCAATACCTGAATGCGACTGCAGTGGTTTTTGTCTTTTCTGCAGTTCTTAAAATTTTAGACCAACAACAGGCTTTTCTCTTACATTGGCAAGTTTTGTATTTAGGTGGCAACATAAATTAGCGCATTTGTTAGCTAAAACCACTTTTTAACTAGTGGTAAATGTTTGCATAAAGCTAATTTAACAAGCAAGTTAGGCTCGCTAGCGTTTGTTCAGGCTTACATGCCAACAGTGTATGAAAATAAATTTCTTGAATCCCCAAAATGCTGTGAAAAGCCTCCAACAAATTCCCAGCATTTCTATGTTTCACTTTCCGGCGAAGTACAGCCAGTAACATTATTGTTAGCAATAGGCTTATTGCCCAACAATAGTGGGTGCTTTAGTCAAATTGGTGTACTTATTTTAGATGTGGTGTTGTGAAATTCTTAACCTTTAGAGGTCTAAGGCCTTCTTGGGATTTCAAAATCCCAACCTTTTGGATTCTCAAAACCCTTAACTAGAAGAAGGATGAATAATCCTAACCCATTGTTTGAGAAGACTCTATGAGTATATTTGTGAAAATGTGTAAAGAGAATATAAGAAATGTATGTTAACATAGAGTTGTTTTTATTGAGAAACACATAGTATACTCCAACAGGTAGGCGGTTTCATTTCATATTTGGACATCCCTAGGGGTTCAAAACAACTCTAAGTTGTTTATTGTATGAAAGTACAACATAATAAATAGAAAATCCAATTTCGTTTTTTCAATAACTGTAAAATATCAACCAAACTTGTATATTGTAATATTTAATCAGTCTGCAGATATTAATAGAATTGTAACGGGTGCGCTTTTTGATGCAAATTTGCGTCCATGATTTCCGTAAATTGAATTTGAAGTGGCATTAAAAAAAGTATTTAAAAGCTTGTAGCTTGTTGAAACCCTGCATACACACTACTGAGTCGCCTTGATGAAATTCACTCATGTTGGAAGACCCTTTGTTTTCAATTGTTTACTTTGATTTTTGGTGTTTGTGTTGTTGAGAACAAAATGATGTATTCAATGTACATTAAAGATTTAAATTTTTTGTATATTTAATTAATCGACAACCAATGTTTGATGTGTTCCCCACATTTTTTATAAAGGTATTGAATACATTTAGCAGATGCTCATATATCAGTGAGTAAATGCATTTTCAACCAAAAAATAATAGCACTGGAATACTTCAGGTAAAACTATTTTGTGATCTGTCATTTAATTATAGTAAACCACAATTTGGATAAAGTAAACTATATTAATAATTGATAACTGACCTGTCAAAATGTGTTCATTGTAGAAAAGTTTGAGGACAACCTGAAGTCCAAAAACTTTTGGAGGCCGAGGAGGGTGGACCTTGGCTTTGGAATTCACCATTATGCTGGAAAGGTAATAAGGACTTTTATCAAACATTTAAGAAGTAGGGTGTTATATGTAATACATCAAAAGCTGTCAATAACTAAAAAAGACAAAATAACCTTAACCCTAAATGTGCATGCGAATAACAGTGGCAGATATATTACATTTTGCTCTAATCATGTGTTGCATGCAGGTGTTTATAATCATGTGGCTGTTCACGTTTAGGTGATCTACAATGCTGGAGGCTTCTTATCTAAGAATAGAGATACCCTCCCAGCAGACATTGTTCTTCTGCTGAGGTCGTCAGAAAATTCTTTAATTCGCAAACTGGTCACCCACCCTCTCACCAAAACAGGTACAGAAGGCCAAATATCAACTATGTTTTTATCACCATCAACTTAGATAAATTTAGTAATTGTATTGAAATATTGTAATGAAAACAATATATAATGGATAAAGGATTTGAGTCTCTATAGTTGTTAGCAGCAGGGGGCATGATTGTACAATAATCATTTTTCAACTTAGAACTGCATGTAAAGCACCCTTTGTTGCCAAGCTTAGTCCACCTTACCTAGAAGACTAGAATATACTTACATTTGCAAGAATCTACCAAATGTTGGTAAAATCTGTGTCAATTCAATTTTGAGGCAGTTTTACTTTCCGGTTCTCTCAAGGGCCATTGCAAAATGAAAGGTACAAGATATAAACTTTCCAGCCATTAGTTAGTAGACATTTTAAAGGTAATAGCATGTCATTGACAAGATACACAAAACACAGAATAGATGTGAACAAAATCATGTTTTTCCCATTATAAATACATTTAATAAAGTAATTCTACCTTTCTTATCTTCAACATCCTGCAAAATCTTTGGTGCTGAATAATAAGCAGCTGGTTTATTGTTAAGTTATTTTCAACCTCTGTACATCTTTCCTAGATGTGTTTATTTTATCATAGCAACGTCAACATGAAACATACATTTTTAAGAACTGTAGGAAACAAGTCCATGCTGCTTTTTTCAGAGCAGCCTATAGTAATTTAAGGCATAGCTTTTGTAGTGAAATGTAGTGAAATGCGAGTGTGAGTACCATTCATATGAATAGGATGCAACACTAACCGTGTTGAAATCCAAACAGCTAAGCCATAATCTTAGTCTTAAATGAACCCCTAAAGCTGTTTTATTGAGCTATAGCGCCTCTCTTCAGTCTTAGTATCCTTCATTTTTTGTTTTATTACTTACTACAAATTGTTCCTTATTTTGTTTTTACAATTTTCCTTCCCTATAAGTAAGGCATCATGTAATTTGTCCATGAAATTGCCAATATCTAGATACCACACAAAATAAAAAGAATTTAGATGTTGGTGAAGCTTGTCCTTTTGTTCTAAAACACTTTCTATACCTCCAACCTCTAGGCAACTTGGCCCACACAAAAGGTAAATGTATGAACACACTTATGAGCATGTCCCGCTCCCCAGCTCACCCTCAACGCACCATGAACTTTGCCAAGGTACAGCGCATACAATTGTATTTATATTTTAAACATTCTCAAAACACCTTCATTTTTTCTATTTTCTGTGTGCTCCGCTCCTGTCTTGCTACTTTTTTCGAATACAGTAACCTTACGTGTCTTTTTGTACTTCTATGTCAGTACTATTTAGTGTTTTCTCTTTTTCTGAAATTTTGTCTTTTCTCAGTTAGGCCTCCTCTTTTGAACAAACTAACCTTGTGTGTCATCCCTGTTTCTCTGCTTTTTTCCTTGGCAAGATGGGAGTACTTATGTTATTCAGTTCTAGTCTGTCACTCAGTGAGGTAATGACAATCTTTCTGCCAATGTCTCGTCTATGTAGTATCTATGTTTCTGTGCTGGCTCTAGCTTTTGGGGGCCCTAAGCAAAATGTAATTTGGGGCCCCTAGCATTTTTAAGCGATCCCTAAGGTTGCTTATGCCTATGGCCGTGGCCCAAAAGTTTTGAGAATGACACCAGTATTGGTTTACACAATACTGCTGCGGTGTTTTTAAATATTCTTTTCAGATGGTAGACTGAAGCATAATTTGCAGTGTTGACCCTTCTTATTCAAGACCTCTGCAATTCGCCCTGGCATGCTTTCAATAAACTTCTGGGCCTCTTGCATAATCAATGCTTGGAGTTTGTCAAATATTTGTGTGTTTTTGTTTGCCCACCCACCTCTTGAGAATTAAGTTCTCAATGGGGTTCAGGTCTGGGGAGTTTCCTGGCTTTGGACCCAACATTTTTATGTTTTGTTTCCCCGAGGCACTTAGTTCTAACTTTTGCCTTAAGGCAAGGTGCTCCATCATGCTGGAAAATACATTGTTCGTCACCAAACTGTTCTTGGATGGTTGGGAGAAGTTGCTCTCGGAGGATGTTTTGGTACCATTCTTTATTCATGGCAGTGTTCTCAGGCAAAATTGTGAAATTGGAAAGGGGATTCATCAGAGAAAATGACTTCACCCCAATGCTGTCAAATCCCCATCAGCCTGTCCCTGGTGTTTTTCCTGGAGAGAAGTGACTTATTTGCTGCCCTTCCTGACACCAGACCATCCTCCAAAAGTCTTCACCTCACTGTGCATGCAGATGCACTCACACCTGCCTGCTGCCATTCCTGAGCAAACTCTGCACTGGTGGTGCCCCCGACCCACAGCTGAATCAACTTTAGGAGACGGTCCTGGCGCTTGCCGGACTTTCTTAGGCGCCCTGAAGCCTTCTTCACAACAATTGAACCTCTCTCCTTGAAGTTCTAGGATAACTGACATGATGTCAGCTGATCCTTTTGTGGCACGGCTGACATTCAGTGGACATTTTTTTTTGGGGGATTAATTGATTTTTCCTGGCCAAGAGGAACTTTGCAATTCATTGCAATTCATCTGATCACGCTTTGTGACATTCTGGAGTATATGCAAATTGCCATCATAAAAACGTAGGCAGCAGACTTTGTGAACATGAATATATGTGTCCACAAAGTCTGCTGCCTACGTTTTTATGATGGCAATTTGCATATACATGAATATATGTGTCATTCTCAAAACTATTGGCCCAGGCTGTTGTATGACAAGCTATCTTCCCCCCAGGTAAAAATGTAGTAATCCATCCAACTCGTATTTTTCTTTCAATTAATAATATCTGCGTATGTGTATGCACTCTCTTATGTATGTCTGGCACTGTTCATCTGGCTTTCAGCTGGTAAATGGATAGTATAAAATAATTTCTTTCTTGCATTACAACTTTGATTTGAAATACATTTCTTAATTTTTCATCTCTTTTTTGTGTAAATGTTTTGGTCGGTGCAATTTGTAGTGAGTATTGGGATTCAAGCTTGTTGCACATTTTTCTGTTTAATGATTTTTCTGCGTCTACCTAGTCTTACTGTGCATACGAGAAATGTGTCTGAGATACTCAGATTGCATCTTATAGAATAAGAATAAACACTTTTACAGTGTCACTGATATCTATCACCAATGATCATAATGGCTATTGTTTTTTTCATTAAAACAATGCCAGTTTTAACAAATGGTCTCAAAACATGCATGGATACATGAGTATCCATTATGATTAAGTGGTCAATGTGACAAATTGTGACTTATGCACTAGGCATTTCCCATTATGTATTTCCAAACTAATGCATGTGTCAAATACATTTACAAATGGATGAACAACTTCCAAACCATAGTTATTTTATTATTGTTGTAAATTTTAAATCACACATACAGTAGCTACTCCAATTTCAAACAACAACCCCACCCCCGATTTGCACCATATCATAAAGGTTCCTGTAAATCAGTTGGTCAAACTTGCTGAAAAATAGTCTTGAGTGTGGTTTGCATAATATTCTACAAGATTGTTCGAGGCCAGTTTCCCAAGTGAGATTATGTCTACACCTGGATTAAAAACCAAACCATTGTCAATGGTTAACCTCCAATGACAGGCTTTTAAATTCAATATTGAAATTAAACTGGGTCTAGGAAATTGGCACATTTTACAATAAATATACTAGGTTTGTTCAAAGTTCACTAACATACTGTTGCAAAAGCAATATACTATGAATCTGTGGTGATTCACAAAAACATTTGGTTTTATGTATTTCCAGGGTGATAGTGGGACTGCAGAAAGGACTCACCATCCTAGAGAGACAACCAACATGAGGACACAGACCGTAGCCTCTTATTTCAGAGTAACAATTACTCACATTCCTACATTATTGAGTGAAATATTCCCTGCCAGCATGTTAATTACTAGCACCCTATATCAATTTATAAACTGATTAACATCATATTTCTGTAATTTGGTCCAATTTGGTCCAATTTCTTACTTTGGAGTTGTTCCAGTATATTTAAAATCAACTTTTAAGCAAACCCAAAAAAGCAACTTAGTTTCTCTAACACAAGAATTCAATAATATTATTATGCTAGTTTGTTTTGTTATATAGTAGGTTTACCGGATGACTAGTTAAGATTTGACATTTCTTTCTGTATCTGCACCCTGCAGTATTCCTTAATGGACCTGCTGTCCAAGATGGTGGCAGGACAGCCCCACTTTGTGCGCTGCATCAAGCCGAACAACGACCGGCAGGCTAGTAAGTTTGACCGGGAGAAGGTGTTGGTGCAGTTGCGCTACACAGGTGTCCTTGAGACGGCAAAGATCCGCAGGCAGGGCTACTCTCACCGCATCCTCTATGCCAACTTTGTTAACAGGTGGGGGATCTCAATCGTAGTCCATTTACACTTTTTGCAGGTTAATAGCTTGTAAAAATGGAAAACATATTTTAAGGCTTTAGGCAAACATTTTGCAAAATTTTTTTGATTAATCTATTATTGTTTTTTGCAGGTATTACATACTGGCATTCCCTGTGCATGAAGAGCCAGCTGGGAGCCCAGAGACATGTGCAGCTATATTAGTTAAGGCCAAACTGGAAAATTGGGTCTTAGGCAAAACAAAAGTAAGGTCACTTGCATAGAGTATTTTGAAGGCTTTCTAACTGTTTCACATGTAAATGACCAGACATCACATGAGGAGTATGACTGAGTTGCCAATTGATTGTGTTCATGTGGTGTCTCCTAGGTGTTTCTGAAGTACTACCATGTAGAGCACCTAAATCTGTTGGTGAGGCAGACCACAGACAACATTGTTTTAGTCCAGGCATATGTCCGGGGCTGGTTGGGAGCCAAGCGGTATGGCAAGATACTGGAGAAGAGAACACAGAGCGCTTTGGCAATACAATCAGGTTAGAATGTGTCACATTAATCTCAGTCAATAGTGGATCCATATCTGTTTCAGTTTAGCATATGAATACCTTAAAGTTTCATACATTCACGTATGGGCTTCCTGAGTGAAGTGAATAAATAAAAAAATTTAAGTCAACACATCCATGATTTTTCTCTATATTATTCACCAGCTTACAGAGGACATAAAGTGCGGAGGAGATGGGCAGATAATAAATTAATCAAAGCTAAGTTTGAGGCTTTCATCACCCATTTACAGTCTGGTAAGAAGGCCATAATAACACTTCATCAGTGTTTTCTATCAGCAGATTAACAGGATCAATAGTGCATTTAAGTACGGTTACATCTTTTGTCATCATCTTCTGCAGTTTGTCGAGGTTACCTTGCAAAGAAGAAGTTCAAGGAGTTGGTGAATAAAAGAAATAAAGCTGTTGTCAAGATTCAGGCTCATTACAGGGGACACAGGGAGAGGAAGTGTTTTAAAAAGAAAAGGTAAGGAAAACCCAAAGATTTAACAAAGACGGAAAATAATCTATGGATAAAATGCAAAACCTACACTCTCAAATGAAAACATTTCACAGGTAACGTTTACTTTTCAACTGTGCAAATCCCCTTTAAGTTCAAGGAAAAATGTTATCGTAAACAACAATATATGGGTCAATCCTGTTCATCTTTGACTTTTGAAACACGCATCTACTGAAAAGTTGGATTTTTCATATTTTAAACATTTAATCAGAAAAGGGATATGTGTAACTGTTGGCATGTTGGCCATGCTCGGACACTTAAATCCTCATAATTATGGGCATTTGGTTCAGATAGGGGACCGTGACAGCATTCCAACCTGTCAGAACATTACATCAACAACAATCACAAAACATTTACATTTTGTTTGCCTTAAGTCACTTGTTCTATTATATTTGTTTATTGTCTAAAAATAATTTCCAAACAATTTTGTATATGTGTTCTGTTTAGTGTGAACTGACAGTTTATGGTCTCCAATAAAAAAAGGCCAATAACAACAGAATTCAGCAAACTTTAATTAAATATGTCCAATAGAACCCTTCCATCTCTTCAAATAAAAACGTATTAGATTATTAGATTTTTTTTTATTGTTCAACTAACAGGGTGGAATGGAGCATAGCAGGGTGGGTTGTAACATAACTGGGGTTAAATTACCACCAAACAATAAACAGAAAATCAACAACTCATTGGCTTAAACCATTAAACAGTGATGCCCTTCTTTAATCTCAACAATTCATGAATAAAACATGAAAAAGCAACGCTCATGCCCAAACCCCTAACCCCACATTCACCCAGCCACCCCTAACTTTCCCCCAGTCTTTCAATGTACCTCCATGTTTACCTGCTGAGTTGCACAGATCTTTTATCAAGTGCCTGTGGCTCTTCAATCTAGCATTGTAGCTACTGGTCTGCATACCAGCTGATGTCCTTGGGTGGGCCTTGCCAGTAGAACTTGTGTACACCTTAAGGCTTCATGCAGTTTATCGGATACTGTTTTCTTCCACATTCATGATGATTCTGGTCATAGATTTCAGAGCTCATATATATATATATAGGGACACATTAACATAATGTAAAATAAAGTTGACATGTTTAGTGTTTTGTTGCATATACTTTACATTCTAGAGAAGTACCTGTAACGATTGTGGTGAGATAGTGGAAGCAATAGCGAGGACCACAGGTTGTACCAAAATGTACCTAAAAAGGACTCTCCAAGAACTTTATAATTCTTTGAAAATGCACAAAGATTAGTTCATTTGAATGCCAAGTCTGTTTAAGATGGGTGTATCAAGAAAATGATATTACTGGCCAGCTCAGTACTGCTCCATTTCATCCTAAAGTAAATGGCCAACATGGCCATTGGCAACAAAATTATCAGAATAATGTATAAAATATTCTGTGTGCAAATATCCATCATTTCAAGGACACACATCTGGTGTAATAGAAGCAAGTGATTGCACTATAATTCTCTTCCTAAATGTTCATAGAAAGGTTTGACTATAACAGGGCATCCTGTTTTTGTAGCTGTACAACTCCCTGCTTTAATGAAATGGGGAGGCATACTTCCCTAGGACAACTAAAGTTGGATCTTCATCACATACAGTATTCTCCTTATGAATATTTCATCGAGATTGTAAATACTTGACGTTAAATCAACTGCTTTCTTTTTAGGGAAGCCATTGAGAGAGATAGAATAGAAAAGGTGTGGCTTGAGGATGAGATGGTCAACTCTGCAGTGGTTCTTCAGAGAAGCTACACAGAGAGGAAACAACTCAGGGAGCCCCATAAAACACTGATTGGAAATGAGTTGAGAGTTAATGCAACCTCGCCTGTAGCGCTGGAGGCTACTATTATAGAAGAAAATGAAGAAGAGGATAAAAGAATTAAGGTGGCAGTGGAAAATGAGGAGGAGATGGCAGAAAAAGCGGAAGAAGACATGAACAAGACAGAAGAGGACAATGGTGAGGAAGACACTGAAGTAGGTGATGACTTTGAGGACAGGGATCACACAGAACATCTGAATCTGGAGGCTCCAGAAATGGAGGAGGCTAACCCAGAACATGATGCAACGATGGCCACAGTTCTCCAGAGCAACTTCAGAGACCAAGAAGAGAGGAATAGGTTGGTGGAAGAAGGAATTATCCCGGCAATGAAACTAAAGGTGATGAGCCCCACTGACAAAAAAATAGAAGGTGTGCCAAATCCAGAAGAACAGTCATTGGTTCTCGAGATTGTGGCCAAGTCGGCAAGTGAGGAACAAACGAGAAAAGTTGAGCCAGCTGCTGTCATCCAAAGTAACTTCCATGGCCACAAGGAGCACAAACTATTGCAAGAGGAAGGAAAGATCCCCCTAAAAAACAAGATAACAGTTGGGGCCAAAGAACCATCTGTACCAAAGCTTGTCCAGGCACATGAGCCAACACTAGAACACCATTTCAGAGACCACCAGGATAGAAAGAAATTACATGAAAAGATAGAACCTTTCAAAAGGAGCAAGAAGGAAACCATATTTGGAGAACAGGGTAAAGAGCTAAAGCTCAAGGACAGGGTTGTGGACCTCACTGATGTTGAGCTGGTTTGTATAGAGGAGACTGTCTCCAAGGGTGGGGATATGTACAATGAAGAACAGGCAGCGGTTAAGATCCAGAGCCAGTTCAGGGGCTACAAGGACCGGAAGAACCTCAAGGCAACCCATACCACTGCCCAGAGAGATATCGAGAAACTGGAGATCTTGTCTAAAGAGGTAAAAATACTTATTTGCTAAATACGTATTCTCATAAGCCAACCTATTAATCAATTTGTATCAATTGTCCATTTTCTATTCATAAAAGGTCACCAAGGTTTCCCAGAACTATAGGAGCCTCCAGCATAAATTGAATGAGATCATCCTGGCCCAGCATATAAACCCAGCTAACAATGTCCAAGGACAAACTGTAAATGGCTTTGCCGCCAAGAATCTGCAATCAGGTACAAGTTTATTCATTGTGTGAAACCCACAACACATTGTAGACAAGAAGACACAACAATTTTAATCTTCAATGTACCGCCGTGGCCAAACGTTTTGAGAATGACACAAATATACATTTTCACAAAGTCCGTTGCCTCAGTTTTTATGATGGCAATTTGCATATATTCTAGAATGTCATAAAGCGTGATCAGATTAATTGAAATTAATTGCAAAATCCCTCTTTGCCACAAAAATTACCTTAATCCCACCAAAACATTTCCACTGCCACAAAAGGACCAGCTGACATCAGTGATCCTCTCATTAACACTGGTGAGAGTTTTGATGATGACAAGGCTGGAGATCACTCACTCATGCTGACTGAATTAGAATAACAGACTGGAAGCTTAACAAGCAGGGCGCCAGGTCAGTCACCTAAAGTAGTTTCATCTGTGGGATCGAGGCACCACTAGTGCAGAGCTTGCTCAGGAATGGCAGCAAGCAGGTGTGAGTGCATATGGACGCTGTCATGGCAATTTTCAATGTCTAGGATTATAATTTAGGCTAGTAAGAAAGAAAATGTCTTTAGCACAATCAATAGTTTATTAAAGATTCACTTGCAAGGAGAGTCTGGTTCCTCATCACCCGGAGTGACAGGGAAGCATCTCTGCCAATTCCAAAGTTACATACATTCTTATACACTCAGGTTATTTGCATATCCATTTGGTATAACTCAGTCTAGGGGTGTGTCAAAACAATGTTCCCTTCCTGACCCCAATCGGTTCTCCCCCTATCCTGTGTCTAACCAGTTGCCCCAATAGCCCCCACTCAGGGGGAAGTATCACCCCCTCATGGCCTAATTCCTATAAATCAATGAACAGTGAGGTGATAAGTAAAACAGATGGGCCCAGTGTATTTACAGAATTAACATACAGATAGGTGTCAACAACAAACACAGACCAGATCCTAGCTTTATGACCCCAACATGTATTTTGCTCTCTTAATGCAACAACAGAGTTGGATTTATAAGACTGCTGAGGATTGGGGTAAAGTCATTTTCTCTGATGAATCCCTTTTCGATAGTTTGGAGCATCCGGAAAAATGCTTGTACAGGGAAGAAAAGATGAGCGCTACCATCAGTGTTGTGTCATACCAACAGTAAAGCATCCTGAGACCATTTATGTTTGGGGTTGCTTCTCAGCCAAGGGATCACTCACAATTGTGCCTAAGAACACAGACATGGTACCAAAACATTCTTGGAGAGCAACTTCTCCCAACGACCCAAGAACAGTTTGGTGACAAACAATGCATTTTCCAGTAAGATTAAGCTCCCCAGACCTTAATCCCATTGAGGCAAGTATACAAACAAAAACCCACCACTTCAGACAAAATCAATGCAAGAATGGGCTGCCATCATTCAGGATGTTCAGGTTGACCCAGAAGTTAATTGACAGCATGCCAGTGCGAATTGTAGAGGTCTTGAAAAAGAACGGTTAATACTGCAAATATTGACTCTTTGCAATGTAATTGTCAATAATAGCCTTCATGAAATGCTTGTAATTATACTTCAGTATACCATAGTAACATCTGACAAAAATATCTAAAAACGCTGCAGCAAACTTTGTGTAAACCAATAAGTGTCATTCTCAAAACTTTGGCCACGGCTGTATGTCCAGACAAACACGATTTCCAGCAGTGTCAAATAGAGAAAACAGCTTTAAGTCAAGTTTACATATTGCTATAATAAAAAAAACGATTTAGCAAGTGTGCTATATAATATGTGCAACAAAGGCATCAAAACCCTAAAATCTTTATATACCCCCCCATTTATAAAAGGCTTTTCTAGTGGCATTTATTGGTCAATCACCTGTTCGTTCTAGTGGTTTTGCAGCTATTTTGCAAGCATAAGATGGAAAAACTGTTTACATATTTCTGTGAAGAGAGAACTTTTTTCAGTGCATGTTCATTGATAAATCAGGGATGTACAAGATAATATTGCCTTTTTTGCTTTCCTTTATCAATGGTACCAATAATTGTAAAGCACTGTGTATGAATCTGGATAACAACATATCAGTGACTACTTTGAATTTCAATTAAGTAATTAAAGCTCTTTGTTGCTATGTTTCAGTTGATCTGAAAGTTTGTCGAATGCCACGCAGAACCCAGCAGCCAAAGACCCTAAATGCACCTGAGGACTCCACCTACTACAACCTTATTCACGTGAGTCTCACTCCCAACAGTCGTGAACCATTCTGTGTTCTTTATAAAGAACTATAGAAGTGGACCTTTTGATTCAGACATTATTTCTTAGGTTTTCTTTAACAATTCTTTTTCCTTCTTTTAGTTCGGCCAAATTGTATGGAAAGCATATAGCAAAACTTCTCCAGTCTATGTCAATAAACTTGAATCATATTGGTTGTTAAGGGTGTGCTGAGCTTTTCATACCATATCCATAATCTTATTTTTCTGTCACAGTTAATACTTGTGTTAATACTTGTAATCTATATACTCGTCAGAAAAATGAAATGTGTGCTTTAAATGCATTTAAATTGCCAGTTAAGATTAATCCTTCATCTTAACTACTTAAAAACAACTTTCAGCAGTTCCGATTTTTCATCAATCACTTCTTTTTAGTTTTAAAATCAACAGTAGGATAAATTAAATACCTGACTTTTAGTTATTTGGCTAATTTGTTAGATAGCCACCAAAGTTGTGCAATATAATTTAGCAAATAATGTTTCTGTCAATTATGTTTTTGATTTGATTTGACTTGATTGGTGTGAAGTCAGATCCAAACTTACTTCCTTTTGGGAGTATTTTCTTGCATAAGAACTACCCACAGTTGAGCTCAGCTCAAAGCTGATACTTTTTTAATCATAAAGGGATGCCAACAATCAAGAACTGTAGCAGACATACTATCTTTAGCCAAACAACATGAAATACATGGCCAACACATACTTTTGCACCATGAGATGGTCTCTTCTCCTGCAGAGACAAAATGCAAATGAAAATAGAATGCCATGATGTGCATGACATTTAATCCCTATATTCATCTTTGCATTTTGTTTTTGTTTATATTTACACAGCATCCCAACATTTTTGGAAAGTTGTTTGTTAAATTCATTTATTTTGTTTTTATCAAACAAATATAAATGAAATGAATTTTTGTCACATTTTTGGGTGAAGCTTGGGTTTTCTTGTCTTCCATGAACACATACCACTGGGTATTGGTATTACAGATTTCACGCATGGCTCATGTAAGTACATATGCTTCTTCAGGCCATTAAACAATTTAGAGAAACCATATTATTGCGATACAGAACATACCTGACTAACAACAGATCATTTTTGAATATATTTTTGGGACTGGACTGGAGTTCAGAATTGGAAGAGTCCCACTTATGTGGTTGTTGGGCGAGTTGAGAAATGGCAAAGCGGCTTTAATCGCTTTGCACCTTGTTGGTTTCTTTACTCACTTACAAATTAGCAAATTGTGCGCTCAGCATTCTGTACTGTGTGAGTGACTTGAGAACGTTTGGTTTGCAGTATCCCTGACCAAAGATAATGACATTACATAATCATGTCATATTTGAACCCTTCAAATCCATATATCCATAGCAATACACATTTTGTCTGCATACTTTGCACACCCCTATTTAATTTGCTATGCATATATAGGATGTGACATAATGTTGAAACATTTCTGTCTAATAATTTCAGTATACACTAGAACAGTGGTTCTTAACCCATTCTGCAGGGAACCCCAGACATTCCACGTCATAGCTGCAGCCCAGAACAAGCACAGCAGATACACTAATCAAGGGCTTGAGGATTATGTGCCCTAGCTAAAGGGTAGTTCAAATACCAAGACTGGCTGGGGTTCCCTGAGGAATGGGTTAAGAATCACTGCACTAGAAAGTCGTAAAGTATGTGCCGGAGAATCCCTGCAGGTTTGTTACTAACCTCCTAACGTAAACTTTAGCTAATCTCAAGCTAGTGGTACAATCAACAGACTGATTATCTTACCATTCGTCCACCAAGATGAAACATTCAGCCTTCACCAATCACTTAAGGCTTTTATGTAGTCTGGTATGCTATAAAGCATGCTATAAGATGTCCATTTAGGCTAAATATAATAAATGCAGATTTGAAACCAAGTACATTTCCACATAGCCCAGAAATACAAAACCTTCACAAGCAATAATCACTTTTTCCTTGTTTTTTTTCATTCAGAGATCTGTCCAGGATGACAAACGTAGACCACGGAAACAAGGGTAAGTCAATGTTCATTATTCCCTGTAAGACGTTCATCTGCTGCTGCTGTTTCACTTAAAGTATATTCATAAACACATAATAAAATAGCTCTGTAAGGACAGTATTTGGGTCTGTGTTTGGCCTGTGCTCATCATCCTTCTAAAGTGGTTCTAACTGGTTTAATGCTTCAAATCTACAGTATGACAAGCAGAAATCCTGGGTTCAATCTCAATCAAGAATATTTGGAAATAGTTCAGAATCTCTATTCCTCAGTGGCCCTATCCATCCTGACTGAGTTTTAGGAATTGTATGACAATGCGAGGAGGAATAGGCAAACATGTTTCGATATTATAAAGACATACAATGTGGATGGACATCCTTACCTTACTCCAGTGTTTGTTAATGGTATAAATCTATGATCTAGGCCAATTTATTACAAAAAACATGCTCACAGTGTAGAGTTCAAATCTGCTTCCTCCCGAGTCCGAATCAGAGAATGTCCACACAGTCAGGTGTTCCAAAGTAAACACCTTTATTTCAGATATTTATCCGGAGATCAGTCTCCGCCGTACAGCAGAAACAGATCTGACTCTCTTTCACCTGGACCCAGCTTATGTACAGCCCCTCCCACCCCTCAGTCATTGGATAGAATTGGTTGAGTGTGCTTCCTGGGTGGGCGTGTCCCTTCTTGCAGACCCCCTCCCTGTCCGTGGGGCCATCTGGTGACATCGGAGGCAGACGAAGAAGACAGTTGAAGGGGGGGGCTGGCGCCAGGAGATCTGCCCGGAGATATCACCTAAATTGTGTTTACACTTCCCCTCCTGTGTTCCCTGTCCGCATCAGAGTCAGTGTGATAAGCCAACAGACAATAAACCAGGTCCCCCTATTCCCCCTTGATCTCTTGACTTAGGGTCCTACTCCTGGAATGTAATTAACATTTTATTACCCCATTCTTCTCTCTAAGTTTACCCCCACCGGCAAGGTTTGTTTTTAACAGCACACGACCATCTACTCTTAACTAAAATATTCCACAACAGTTAATTATTAATTCTTGCTAGCATCTAGTAGAACGGGTAGCAGGCTAGCTAGCTACAAAGTAGATGGCAAGCTAGAGGCTGGTTCTGTTACCCTAATTAGCTAGCTTGGTGTTATGGCTCCTAGCTTGCTAATGTTAGCTAGTGTGCTAACGTCAGATTAGCATGCTAGGTAACGGCCTACCAAACATGCATCTGCGCTGAGCCATGGAATTATTAATCAAAAATGTCACAAGCCCTAATGTATAAAGTAAAGTTCAGGTCATCAAAAGCACTTTAAAATGTACATACATATTATAAAAATTTCAGTTTGTACGAAAGGTGGTGGCGGCTTGGCCGGGGGAGCCAGAAGTTGCGGCTCGGCCTCTGAGGCCCGGGGAACAAAGTCCTTGGCACCCGTGGGGCAGGCAATATGTGACTGGCCCGTGGTGTTGGCAACGGGGGACAGGCCCGTCGCGGGGCAGGTGCCGGGACGGAGGCGCGTCGCGGGGCAGGTGCCGGGACGGAGGCGCGGCGTGGGGCAGGTGCCGGGACGGAGGCGC
>JACXGK010002558.1:0-53279 GCA_016801125.1 Novumbra hubbsi | reverse complement strand
CACGGTTTGTCTTTCATTTCATTTAATTCAATTCAAGTAGATACGCTACATGTTATTTGTATTTCGTTTATGTTTGTTTAAACCTTTCATTTACCGTTTACAGTACTTGTCAGTTTATCTGTTTGTTTAATTGGATTAAATCACCTTTTGTTTGAAAAATGTCTGCATATGGTTCTGCCACACTACAACACCGTGACAGTACCTTTAAATATTTTGACCAAATACAGTCCCACTTTATGATTAGTTTTTCATCCTTTTCAAACTCAAATGCACTCTTCCAGGCATTCTAAATTCCTGCTATATTTGATGCAGTAAAATATTACTAATTTCATAAGATGTTTCTTTATATACGCACATTTCTAAGTTGGCAGTACAGATTATTTTGTTCTGACAGGGTGAAACAGTTGAATTAAGCTCACTCAGAATTTATATTGTTTAATAATCCTTATTGGTGTCATTCATTTGTGAGTTTAAAAGTGAATGTAGGAACTGCACATTTTCTCTTGAACATTCAAGGGTTCCTGATAATCAGTGATGTTTACTGTGTATTTATATCCCTCACTGCTGATTCAAGCATGATTCATGTAGTCCAAAATGAGCGTGGCATGACACGGAATGCCAAATAGGAATACCATAATGTTGGGCAGAGCTAGGATGTAGTGAGGACAAGAGAGTGAAGGAACGTTATGCCTCTCGCTCTCTCTCACATCTCCCACCCTTTAGGACAGCCCCGGTTGCTTATGGTTCACAGGGCTTTCCTTTCAGCAGACTGAGTGTCACAGATTACTACGTTTCTTCTCCTATTGCTAATCCCACTTGAGGGAAACACTTTATGTAAGGGCACAGATGGTTCGTTACGCTCGTGAAAATCCATCCCCTGTGAGACAAGACACCCAACTCAGCGTTCTTTCACGGTATCTCTTGCTTTCTCCATCTCTCGTTTTCAACTCTTTTCACTCTGTCACACACACACACACATGCGTTTTGTTCGTACCCTCCTCACAGTTGCTCATTCGTGTGTGACGCAAGATGTCTAACGCACACATGTTTCTCTCTCACGCACTTCATCTTTCATTCCACTCTTAGCTCTCTCTGGAGCCTGCTATCCTGTAGCTGCAGGGTGCGACTGTTCTCTGCTATCTATGTGTCTACAAAGAGCATACAACCCTCCCCCCTGACCCTGTGTCCTCTCTGGCCAAACCCGGCATGACCATCAGCTGGTCTCTTGACTAGATAAGGATTGGTTCAGTGTCGATGTATATTAGGTTCAATATGACAAGTCTGTCTTGGGTCCCAGTCACTCTGACAGATGGTATAATCAAAGGAAGGCGTCAAAGTGAGTATTTGTCAAAAATGTGACAACCTCATGTCTATATCTGTGATTTCACAGATCAAAGCAATAGACAAGCGATTTCGTAGATTTGTTCTAATCGTACTGTTGGATAGGTTAAGGCTATCAACTCAGTGAATTAATCATTTATTAAAGACGACATTTTCTGCTACTGGAAAATTACATTATGGATTTAAGAACGATGAATTATGTTTCAGGGTACTCATTGCACTTACTTCAATCAGCTAGACCCTTTGAAAATAATGCAAAGTGGGATATCACTGTTTTTCAGAAATACAGAATAATGTGGGCTTTCTGTAAAGAATTTGTGAATTATGTTATTTACATATGTTATTAAATATTGACCCTAATTACTGTGACACACAGATTAGCATAAATTACTCAGGAAAATGTAATGGAAATTATGCTTTGGGTGTCCAACCCATTCTCTAATAACAGTGACATTAACAGACTGTCCCGAATCTTCCCAGTACCTCTAAAGGCCATGTGGAGTAAATCCTGTGTCTATGGAGAAGTCTTATTTAGGTTTCACATGCAAAGGCTAATGAAATATGTCAAGGGTTTACCCAAAGTGAAGACAGCATTATGCTTTGAATATGTCATTTGAAATGTGAGTAAATGTCATATGTTTCTGACTTAAAAATCCTGAAACTAGTTATGAATGGACCCATGATTTGAAGGGCTACAAAGTTAATACTTTTGTTAAATATTCACAGCTCATGAATTAATAAGGTACGTAATTCTCTAAGTACCTGCTCTAATTTTTACTGTGGTTGCTTGAAAGTCCAAAAATATAACAGAGTGATCAAGCTGACAAAGTGCATGAACATAATGAGGGCTCTCTCTTTCGGGAACTTCGGGTAGCGGGGGTTATGTGTATGTTAATTTACAAGCTTGCATGACTGCAATACCTGTTCATTTATGTGTTTTCAATAAAATGTTCAACGTTTCAAAAAATATGGTAATGATTAAGTTCCATAGTTAATTATGCATTTTTTATTATTTATACTGTGAACTCCACAAGTATTTGGACAGCACTGTATGCAGCTTTAGTTATACATAAAGCTACCGGATCTTCCCGTATCGCCATTTCAGGCGATGGTGGTTCAAAAGGACCTCCAGCAATTACACCCTTACAAATCTGCTGGGAATCTTTTCAATCTAAAGATGTCTGATATTATCATTGCTGACCTTATCACTTGCCCGTTCAACCTCTCACTAAACATTCCTGAAATCCCACAAGATTAGAATTGTGTGGCTATCTTTCCTATCTACAAAAGGGTTGTCAAAACCAAAACTATTAGAAGCTGATTTTTTTTCCGGTCCTGCCTATCAAACATTATTGAGTGTCGGGTACATGGCTACTCATAATTTTTAGTCTGATCGAGTTCTCTTTGCGATGCAATCATGTGTCTGAGCTGGACATTCAACGCTGAATGTCCTAAATGACATAATATCTGTTAGGAATAACAAGCAGTGCTGTACTACTGTTTTTATTGAACTCACCAAAGTATTTGACATCTTATCAATCATCGCATCCAGATCAATAGACTCAATAGCCTCTGGTTCTCAGAAAACTACCTAGCCAGGTTTGAAAATTAAACTTTTCAAGACAGAGGGAGGGTACAACAAAGTAAAAAGTGGAATGTGCAATAACTTAGGGCCTGCTGTCTAACCCCTGCATGTTGCAATGGAAGTTCCTTAGGGTTTGATTCTTGGACCAAATATGTTCTGTGTACCGTACATAAATCGGGCTGCACTTGCTGCCGGTGATTCCCTAATCCGTCTTCATGAAGACAACATTATCTTTTATGCATCTAGCCTGTTGTTGAACTCTGTGCTGACTACCCTTCAACATAGCTTCAATAATATAAAACACACTATCCTTGATCTTCAGCTACTCAAAACAAAATATACTTCAGTAAATCACAAACTTTACCCGTCTGCCCTACACATATTCCCAACTTCGATGTATCTAAGTAAGACTATGTTGAGACCTACAAGTATCTCTGCATTTGTTCAGACCGCCCACTCTCTTTATAGACCCATCAAGCCAAAAATCTAACTGAATTGGTTTACAATTCTTTTTAAACAAAGCATCGTTCACCCACGCTGAAAAGAAATCCTGTCAATCCTGGACTCAGGCAATGTAATTTATCGCGTCATCTACAATTTAACTCATCTAGCGTCTGGTGATGTTTATTATTGGCACATGTCAGAGAGTCATTGCAATGAAAATGTTGAAAATGTATAACACTGTTTTAATATTAATGTAAATGTGTTTGGAGGTGATTGGCACCCTAAAAAGAAGATACTATGCAAAAAAATATACTTCAATGTATGTTTGGTTGCTCCAATATCTGAAATTAAAAGTGTACTTCCAACCATAAATTTGGTAACTTTTACATTATAAAGTGTTGGAATACAAAGCCCAAAAAGAAATGTCACTGTCAAAATACGTTTAAGGGTTACTGTATAATGTTATTGTTCTAAACTTGTGTATTAATTTTACTGCCTCACTGGCATGTAGGTTAGTTAATGTTTATAGCTAGCTACTGGCTAACGTTAGTTATACCTAGCTAATGGGGTGATAGTTTTGGGGTAAATTAAGAAGATATCATTATAGCTTGGTGTTAACTATTAACTAGCTAGCAAGCTATGTCAGTTGGAACCTAAACAAATTATCTGGATGTGCATCATCTCTTTGAAACTTGGTTGGTTCATTTGTCTATTGTGAGTGTCATGCATCCGGACCTCTATTTGAAAATGCCTGTACGAGATCCTTTAGTTCACACTCAGTTTGGCCGGGTGGCCAACTCTAGAAGAGTTCTAGTGGTTCCAAACTTCTTCCATTTACAGATGACAGAGGCCACTGTGCTCATTGGTACCTTCAATGCTGCAGAAATGTTTCTGTACCCTTTCCCAGATCTGTGCCTCGATACAATCCTGTCTCAGAGATCTACAGACCATTCCTTGGACTTCATGGCTTGGTTTGTGCTTTGACATGCACTGTCAACTGTGGGACCTTATATAGACGTGTGTGCCTTTCTAAATCATGTTGAATCATCTCAATTTAGCGCAGGTGGACTCCAAGTTGTAGAAACATCTCAAGGATGATCAGTGGAAACAGGATGCACCTGAGCTAAATTTTGAGTGTCATTGCAAAGGCTGTTAATACCTACAGTGGGGAGAACAAGTATTTGATACACTGCCGATTTTGTAGGTTTTCCTACTTACAAAACATTTAGAGGTCTGTCATTTTTATCATAGGTACACTTCAACTGTGAGAGACGGAATCTCCAGTAAATCACATTGGATTTTTAAGTAATTCATTTGCATTTTATTGCATGCCATAATATCAGAAAAGCAGGACATAATATTTGGTACAGAAACCTTTGTTTGCAATTACTGTTATTGTTAATTCTTGACCAGGTTAGCACACACTGCAGCAGGGATTTTGGCCCACTTGTCCATATAGACCTTCTCCAGATCCTTCAGGTTTTGGGGCTGTCGCTGGGCAATACAGACTTTCAGCTCCCTCCAAAGATTTTCTGTTCAGTTCAGGTCTGGAGGCTGGCTAGGCCGCTCCAGGACCTTGAGATGCTTCTTACGGAGGCACCCAATAGTTGCCCTGGCTGTGTATTACGGGTCGTTATCATGCTGGAAGACCCAGCCACGACCCATGTTCAATGCTCCTGAGGGCAGGAGGTTGTTGGCCAAGATCTTGCGATACATGGCCCCATCCATCCTCCTCTCAATGCGGTGCAGTCGTCCTGTCCCCTTGGCAGAAAAGCATCCCCAAAGAATGATGTTTCCACCACCATGCTTTACAGTTGGGATGGTGTTCTTGGGGTTGTACTCATCCTTCTTCCTCCAAACACGGCGAGTGGAGTTTAGACCAAAAAGCTCTATTTCTGTCTCATCAGACCACATGACCGTCTCCCATTCCTCCTCTGGATCATCCAGATGGTCATTGGCAAACTTCAGACGGGCCTGGACATGCGCTGGCTTGAGCAGGGGGACCTTGCGTGCGCTGCAGGATTTTAATCCATGACGGCGTAGTGTGTTACTAATGGTTTTCTTTGAGACTGTGGTCCCAGCTCTCTTCAGGTCATTGACCAGGTCCTGCCGTGTAGTTCTTGGCTGATGCCTCACCGTCCTCATGATCATTGATGCCCCACAAGGTGAGATCTTGCATGGAGCCCCAGACCAAGGGTGATTAATCTTGAACTTATTTTGTTTTCTAATAAATGCACAAACAGTGGTTGCCTTCTCATCATGCTGCTTGCCTATTGTCCTGTAGCCCATCCCAGCCTTGTGCAGGTCTACAATTTTATCCCTGTTGTCCTTATACAGCTCTCTGGTCTTGGCCATTGTGGAGAGGTTGGAGTCTGTTTGATTGAGTGTGTGGACAGGTGTCTTTTATACAGGTAAAGAGTTCAAACAGGTGCAGTTAATACAGGTAATGAGTGGAGAACAGGTGGGCTTCTTAAAGAAAAACTAACAGGAGAGAGCCGGAATTCTTACTGGTTGGTAGGTGAAATACTTATGTCATGCAATAAAATGCAAATTAATTACTTAAAAATCATACAATGTGATTTTCAGTTTTTTTGTTTTTAGACAGTAGAAGTGTAGTCAGCCACCAATTGTGCAAGTTCTCCCACTGAAAAAGATAAGAGAGGCTTGTAATTTTCATCATACTTACACTTCAACTATGACAGACAAAATGAGAAAACAAAAAATCCAGAAAATCACATTGTATGATTTGTAATGAATTTAATTGCAAATTACAGTGGAAAAAAAGTATTTTGTCATTAACAAAAGTTTATCTCAATACTTTGTTGTATACTCTTTGTTGGCAATGACAGAGGTCAAACGTTTTCTGTAAGTCTTCACAAGGTTGTCACACACTGCTGCTGGTATTTTGGCCCATTCCTCCATGCAGATCTCCTCTAGAGCAGTGATGTTTTGGGGCTGTTGCCGGGCAACATGGACTTTCAACTCCCTCCAAAGGGGTTGAGATCTGGAGATTGGCTAGCCCACTCCAGGACCCTGAAATGCTTCTAACGAAGCCACTCCTTCGTTGCCCGGGCGGTGTGTTTGGGATCATGGTCATGCTGAAAGACCCAGCCACGTTTCATCTTCAATGCCCTAGCTGATGGAAGGATGTTTTCACTCAAAATCTCACAATACATGGCCCCATTCATTTTGTCCTTTACACGGATTAGTCGTCCTGGTCCCTTTGCAGGAAAAAACAGCACCAAAGCATGATGTTTCCACCCCTTGCTTCACAGCAGGTATCGTGTTCTTTGGATGCAACTCAGCATTCTTTGTCCTCCAAACACAAGTTGAGTTTTTACCAAAAAGTTATATTTTGGTTTCATCTGACCATATGAAATTCTCCCAATCTTCTTCTGGATCATCCAAATGCACTCTAGCGGAATTCATAGTGGAGTTTGGAGTGTGACTGTTTGAGGTTGTGGACAGGTGTCTTTTATACTGATAACAAGTTTAAACAGGTGCCATTAATACAGGTAACGAGTGGAGGACAGAGGAGCCTCTTAAAGGCGAAATTATAGATCTGTGAGAGCCAGAAATCTTACTTGTTTTTTGGTGACCAAACACTTATTTTTCACCATAATTTGTAAATAAATTCATTAAAACTCCTACAATGTGATTTTCTGGATTTTTTTTTCTTATTATTATTATCTAAAATTACAGGCCTCTCTCATCGTTTTCAGTGGAAGAACTTGCACAATTGGTGGCTGACTAAATACTTTTTAGCCCCACTTTTAATTTTTAATTTTTAATAGATATGCAAAAATCTATAAAACTTTTTCTGTATTATGTTGGTATTGTGTGTAGAATTTTGAGGGAAAAAAAATACTTAATCTATTTTGGAATACGTGAAAAAGTGAAGCGTTGTGAATACTTTTCGGATGCACTGTATGTGTGTATGTGGTTTGCATGTTATTTTTTATTTCAATGTAATCCCTGCAGCCCGTTCTTAAGTCACATATATTGTGCTATCGAGTACATAAAAGGCATATCAGGAAAATTAGTTGTGAAGATATGAGTGGGGGAGTAAGAGTTGTGAGAGAAAAGGTAGAAATTAAGTGTTCAATGGTCTGTGAATAGAAATATGTGTGGCGAGAAAATGTCACAGCGGATATTGTCACAGTCCTGAACTTACCCTGAACCCACCTTGTGCAGCATTTTGGTATAGAGTACCTCCAGCATTTGATGTTACATTACATAAATCAGTACAGTTTGTATTTACATTACATAAATCAGTACAGTACAGTTCAACAGCAAACCACCAAAAATTCAAAGGAATTCTATGTATTTGTTCTTGTTGGCATGTTTGTTTCACTCCTCACCGACCTTGTCTGGTGTGCTACCCCAACATTGCCACACAGATTTCATCACACATGTTTCATCGCCACAAGTCTGGATCTAACAAGTCCTTGTTGCAAAAACAACCAAATCTGCCTGATGCCTGGTCCCAGTAATCAAAAGCTCACAAGAGCTTTAATGCCTTACATTTATAAAAAAAATTCAACAACTCTATTGCTTCATGAACATCAATATTTGGATAGAGATGCTGTTCATGTGTTCCCCTAAAGGCTTACACCCATAGGCTTTTTCATCACGTTCTTAAGATTACTTAAATGACTGTGTGTATTTTGCCTATTGTCAAGCTGCCCGCTCATTGAATTGATTATAAGGTTTGAATGTGTCACCACTGAATGTAAATCTTGGGAGCTTTTAAATGAAACACATTGGAGCATTTTTTTAGGGAGGTAGGACAGAAGCAGTGGGTGTCAGTTGCATCTGACAGATCACAGACCACGGTTGAACAGGACAGGGTGATTATTTTGGAGCCAAGAGCATTTCTGGCATATTATTTTCTCCCTCTTCCTTTTTCCCTCCAAATCAGCGAGAACAGCAACAACAGCAGCTCTGAGGCAAAATGCCTCGGCTGGCTATGGCTACGCTTAGGATTACATTCAGGCTTGCTGTGCTAGAATGTGCATGGAAGGCCTGCACTGCTTTTGTAGATTTAGTATGTCCCAAAAAAAAACCATTTACAAACCTACATGGCTCGGTTTAGGTAACGGCATTATAAAATAAATGCACTGCAGAGACAACATGCAAATTTCTGGCAATTATACATATTTTGGTTTGTATCAAAAACATCCACTAGACGGACAAAAGTGTATATACCTCATCCTTTCCTTCCCAAACCATAGCCATTGTTTTGATCGTCCCTTGGCTGTACCCTGATGTGAAGGCTTTCCACCAGATGTCGGAACATTGTTTCTTCAGTCAAAAGAGCATTTGTGAGGTCGGGCACTGATGTTAGGCTATTAGGCCTATGATGCTCCCACCGAAAGTCACTGACCTCTTCAGTATGGGCCATTCTACAGCCAATTGTTGTCTTCGGAGATTTCAATCAATGGGTGTAGACCAGGGGTCTCAAACCGGTTCCACGGAGGGCCGAGTGTCTGCAGGTTTTCACTCTCACCTTGTACTTGATTGATTAATTATGTCACTGATTGGTTAGGTCTACCCTCATCTGGTTATTTAGGTCTGAACCTGGAACCAATTTACAGGAAAAAACTAAAACCTGCAGACACTCGTCCCTCCGTGGAACCGGTTTGAGACCCCTGGTGTAGACGAAATAGCAGAATCACTAACTGGAATGGGTGTCCACATATTTTGTACTGTAGTGTTGCTGCCCAAAAGAAACACAGTGTTAGCATAGCCAGTTTGGACAGGAAAACTGAGCGGTAATTGGCTAGTCAATCATCAACCCTGCTTCTATCATAATATCAGATTTTATACCTGTTTATTTTGTTGACCTACGACCACTGCCTCAACCTCTGTGCTTCCTTTATATTGTGATCGATACTGTGAACATTGCTCAACGCCTGAGGGTTGCCATTAATATTATTACGGTGATGTTATTGCTGGTAGTATCGTGTACAGGACGGTGTGATAGCAGTGAAGTTAACCCAGAAGAGCAGGATGTAATTCCAAGACACTGTATGTACAGTGATGCATAAGCGGAACTGATATTTTCTATCTGAAATACATTACAAGGGTATTACAAAAGCTCATTCAACCTCTCTCATAAAAGGTAAAACAAAAGCACACTCAACTAATCTCAGGACAAGTATGATGAATGAAACTGCGAGAGTTTCTCTTAGATTTTAGCTGATCTTAATCTAGCATTTTCTGACCTTTAAGCACAAAATGTACCATAACATTGGAGTTCCCTGTAGGTTTGCTGGAGAAAGAGACTGATTGATCGGTCAACCAAAATTATTTGTGCATTTCTGATTACTTAGCTAATAAACATCAAGTACAACAATATTTAACCAACTGTCAAGGGTTACATTTCGAAATATACATATTGTTTGAGAATCCTGTCCACATGCAATATATATGGTTTGAAGGTATAAGTCTCTTTGCATTACCCTTCCCCATCCAACCGTTCCCCACCCGACGGGCTGGAGCGGGGATTCACCCATTGCTTACAGGTGCATACAATCCAGCACATAGTTATGAAATCTCCATAGAAAAACATTGGCAGTAGAATGGGTTTTACCGAAGAGCTCAGCATCATTAAACATAGCACTGACATTGGATGCCATCTTTGCCCCAAGTCAGTTTGTGACATTTCTGCCCTACTAGATCTGCCCCGATCAACTGTTAGTGCTCAGAATTGCGTCGAAATGCGCACCCGTTACATTTCTATTCATATCTCCAGATTGGTTAAAGGTTTGCACCATGTTGTAGGGGACAGTCTTCAAAAAAGAATGCCTTGTCGTTTGTGTATTTCTATGAATTAGAAGCCTTCCAAATCTTGACCACAAAAACACTGTAGTTCATGATTTCCTCAAAAAACTCAACATTTTATCTGAGGTTAATCTGATCAGAATCAAATCTGATTTTAGATTTTTATATAAAGTGATCCCCCATCAAGATACAGGGACCCCAAAATGAAAATTTGGGTTGATATTTTACTGTTTTTGAAAGAAAATATATTATTATAAGCTCATACAATAAAGAACTTTGAGTTGTTTTGAACCCCAGGGGATGTTCAAATTAGAAATAAAAAGCCACACCTGTATGAGAATACTATGTGCTTCTCAATAAAAACAACTACATGTCAAAATGAGTTTTTATATTCTCTTCAAACATTTTCACCAATATATTCAATATACTCACTTCTCAAACAATGTTATCTATTCATCCTCCTTCTAGTTAAGGGTTTTGAGAATCCACAATATATAGGACATAATTCTAATATAAAGGATGACCTCCTGAGATGTCAAAAGGGCAAGATGGTGCTGGCGGATTTTGGTCATCCCAAGAAGGCCTTAGACCTTTAAGGGTTATTAAGAAGTGTTATATAAGTGTGAAAGTGCCAAGCATCTCTGGAGTGGTGTAAAGCATGCCGCCACTAGACTCTGGAGCAGTTGAAACGTGTTCTATGGAGTGATGAATCATGCATCATAAGCTGGCAGTCTATTGAATTTGGGTATGGCTCATGCCAGGAAAACACTAAAGTTTAGAGGTCTGGGGATAGTTCCCGTAGTTCCAGTGAAGGGTCATCTTAATGCTACAGGATACAAAGATATGTTTGACAATTGGGTGCTTTCAACTTTGAAGTAACAATTAGGGGAAGTCCTTAGTGGCCTGTACAGAGCCCAAAACTCAACCCCATTAAACACTCGGGATGAATTGGAACAGTGATTGTGAGCCAGGCCATCTAGTTCAATATCAAGCTCTTTAGGCACTAATTCCCACAAAGCACACTCTTGCAACCATTGTTTTGGAATGGGATGTCCAACAAGTTCATATGGGTGTGATGGTCGGGTGTCCACATACTTTGTTTACCTGATTCTCTTATCAAATTAGCAAAAAAGGTTGGTCAAAGACTACATTTCAAGGAAAATTAATATTTGTCCTAGGAGAAGAAACCAATATTTTGCCTACTTGGTCCTTCAGTGTGTGACTGACTATCACTCTTGTGATTACCTTTAATTTGTCTGGATATATGAGCAACTGTTTCAAAGTGCAATTTGCAGAATATGCATATTTCTGGGGAGGGTTATTGTAAAATGAGAATATACTTACTTCTTCATTCAGCACCACAGCACTGTAACAGATGTACACTGGCAGCTGAAATAAGCCTACCTTTCCCAATAATAGATCCCTTTAAGCCATATAATATTTCATGACCTTCATGACTATCCAGCCTGCTTTGGGGTATTTATTGATGGGTGATCAATGCCAGAATCTTTCAAAGGTCGGATGTGTTTGCAACAATGCAAAAAATATGATTTTTTTTAAACAAAACTGAATGTGTGACCTGAACATGTTTTATTATCTGAACAATTATACAATCATAAAATCTTTTGGACTGGCAGATGCAGCAATTTAGCTGTGGCAGCCTGGAAAAATTGAAGGTTAAGCAGGCTGGACAAATTTGTTGGTGAGAAATTTGTGTCTCATAAATAGCTTCAAATCCTGGTGTGAGGGAAAAGCAGATCAGCATCATCTCTTTACACTTAACAATCATGACTCACATCAGCATGTGGTTTGCAGATTTCAAACTTAAACGTTAATCCTGAATGATAAGTGAGGTTTTGGAGGCACCCCCTGGCTTAAGATTTGCATATCTTTACTCTTGCCACATTGATCAGATATTTCATATTTTTTGTAGACTTTCCATAATAGCCTTAGCCAGATTCTGTTTGAAACTACATCTTAAAGTTGAATGGAATTAAATTTGGGAAAATAATGAGCTGATCCTGCCATTAACCAAATTGGTCTAAAAAACTGCAATATATAACATTGTGTTACTAAATACCAACCAAGTATCATATTCTTCACACTTTATTTTAGTCTGCTATAATGAATCCCAAATTAGTGGACAGTGATAATTGTATACTAAAACTGAAGGAAATAAATATTGTCATTAACCTTTACCCTATGAATAATCTTATGTATATTGAAAACCCTTAGATTAAAGATCACAATCTACACTTAGTAAACCATATATTCACTGCATCTTTCAGAAATTGAACTACAAAGCCAAACACTGTCCAAATGTGTTTCAAGTGTTTGTATTTCTTAAGAATTTCTTTCATATTAAAACAATCACCATCCTTCTTTCTGTACGTATGGACATTGACAGACTTCATATAAACAAGAGAAGTGCAAATATATTATCCAACATCGCTCAGGCTCAGCATGCACGCACGCATACACACACAAGCTCAGCACACACACAAAAGCAAAAGTATTGCATTTGAACAAATAAAGAGCAATAACAGCACCCTAAATATGTTCAGCAACAGGCTGATAAACCCGGTATGGGCTACTTGCACTCAGGGTGGTGACGTACTTACTTAAAAAAAAAACTGCTTGCCAATTTCTGGCGTGCATTAGTTGTCTACAATCGTGTATCGGCACAAAAGTAAACATGAGTGAGACTCAGAAAAAGATATCTAAGGACACATTCTTTCAGAAACAGGCAAATAAATATACAGAACACTGCTCAGTACCTCTGTGCACCACATCAGTTGGTGTTATTAGCATGCAAAGCTTCCCAAATACGCTGGGACCAATTCACTATTTAGTATTGAGTAGAATGCGAAAAGTGTTGTGCAATCTACTAGAAATGCCTTGAAGATCAACCAGTCGATCGCAATAGACTGTTTGGTGACCACTTGATATACATTATTTTCAAGGTATGTTATTTTCCTTTTGTTCAACAACGCTGCTTGCTGTTACCTACCTGGCCACCTGACAAAATATAAATTAAGTGGGTAAATTGATCTATTGTCTTTTTTCCGAACCTTTCTACACCAGGATTCTATTTGGACATAACACAAGCAGCTGCTTGCCTCTGAACACCCAAAGCTAAATATCATTATGCCTACACATTGTATCTGTTGTACTTAAAACATGAAGGAGAACTATCATCTTCAGGTAAAGATCGCAGAGTTAGAGGCTCAGACGCAAATGCCAGGCAAGGATTAGGTTAATGTAGAAATTGAAAAACACTGTGTCTGTGCCACCGGGAAGAGCCAAGAGTGTTGTTAGCCTCCCGGACACAGCCCCTGCAGCAGGGCAAGAACTTTCTCTTTGCCACTGGGAAGAAATGCCGCCAACCAATTAAACCAGGTTTTTCCCACAGGATTTAAGGCTTGAGGCTTTTATTGGAGGGGAATGATCGTCAGCCGTTTCTACCAGCGGACCAGAAAAACTGAAGACTAGTCATTGGCAATTCCATTACCCGCAGTATTAGACTAAAGAATCACCTGGCAATCGTACACTGTTTGCCGGGGGGGGCAGAGCTACTAACTGCAAATCTGGGGTTCATGCTTGCGAGGACTAAAACTGGCAAGTACAGAGATATTGTTATGGCAGGCTGTTAGCCTGTGTTGATGAGGACAAGTCTGGAGTTCACTCTGTCATGCTGATTAAGTTAGAATAACAGGCTGGAAGATTTAAAAGTTGGGTGGCCCCTTTACTATAGTTTGGGCCATTTGGAAAAACGCTTGTATGAAGAAGAAAAGGTGAGTGCTACCATCAGTCCTGTGTCATGCTAACAGTAAAGCATCCTGAGAACATTCATGTGTAGGGTTGCTTCTCAGCCAAGGGAGTTGGCTCACTTTTTGCCAAAGAACACAGCAATGAATAAAGAATAGTAAAAAAACAAGAGCAACTTCTCCCAACCATCCAAGCACAGTTTGATGACAAACAATGCATTTTCCAGCACAATGGAGCACCTTTTCATAAGGAAAAAAGTGATATATAAGTGTCTCGGGAACATTTACAAGGGTTAAAACATTTACATTTTTGGTCCATGGACAGGAAACTCCCCAAACATTAATTCCACTGAGAACTTGTGGTCAATCTTGATGTGTAACTCACTGAGAATAGTGTAAATAAAATCACTTCTGAAAAACTCTAATCTGGATCCAGATAAAACAATTATAGGCCCATATAAAACCTCCCATTCCTCGCAAAAATCTGTTTCCCTACAACCAAATGCCTTCCTGAAAGAAAATAAGTCTAATACGGACTCATACTTTCAGCATGGATTATGATTAAGTCTATTCTATCTGAGGGGTTTAAAAGTGAATAGAAGAGCTTGATAGTGTCCACCCTTGCTGCCTTTGCAGGTGGGCTCACATCTCCACTGGGATGCCCTCTCTTCATTCGTGGGCAGAGTCACTGGCTTGAAGTTGTCTCTACATTGCGCCCCTTGAGAAATTGGAGTGAACTAGTGATAAATTGGAGTGGCAATACATGGCCTTCATTCAGGGTGGTTACGGTTGGTGTCCTTCTGGTTGTAGCTTGACTATGTGGGTGGATTCCTGCCTGTTGGGCCCTGTTGGGCCACATTATCACTAGACCCCCCCTTCTTAGTCCCAGGATTTCATGCTGCTATAGTATTGTGCCGGGGGAGTAGGGTCAGTTCTCCTTCTTTATTTGTAAATCCTTGTAAATCTAAGGAATATGCTATCTACATTTTCCTTGTCTCCTGCTCTGTTTAAAATGGGCTTTTGACCTACACCTCCGGAGTACAAGGTTCGAAAGACTTGTTGCTGCCCCTGTTCGAAGACCTCCTGGTTGTGCTGCAGATCAAGATGATACATAACGATTCAAGCTGCCGCTCGGCTGACCATTTCCCTGCCACCGAGTTGTCCCTGTCCTGGATTATGTTTTATTGATTCTGGAAACAGCCCACATGCATTTATTAATTATTACAACCTGTATTTTAAAATGTTCAACCGGCACAGTCAGAAGATGACTGGTCAACCCTCCATGCCAGGATCCTCTGTAGGTTTATTCATACATTTTGGCCCCTTTAGGACGTTTTTCCTAGCCACTGTGACTCAACACTGTTGTTGCTTGCTCTTTGGGGATGTAGGCTAGGTGTTTTGTAAAAGCACTTGTTTTTAAAAGGATGTAACGAGTGTGGTGGTGTACGTAGAAGCAATAGTGAGGACAACAGGTAAGTGCAAAAGGTTTGTATTCATATCTTACGAAATACACCACAGGCACTGGTTATTCAAACAAAAATAAAATCACGCAACGAAAACAAACATCATAAACAAGGCAGCATTACAAGGGTCTCCTCTAAACACGGCCACCTTACTATTCCCAGGCTTAAATAGCACCCCTCATTAACCCACACGTGAAACAGGTGTACGTGTGCCCAGTTCGTGTCCTTCCTGGAAGTCTGAGCGCTGAATGCCCAGCACTGAATCCCGGCTTGGCGTCACAAAGGATTTGTTTTTTTGTTGTAATACCTCCCTCTGCAATATTCCCTGAAAGAGAAACAGATGATCTCCCATACCTCCGAACTCTTCTGCCAGCATGATGGGAAATCAGGAGCAGAAACACTTTCCATTCCCAATTGATCCACTATCTTGTAAATGTATTACGCCAGGGCAAAAAGTCAGTTTTGGCATAATTGTTATGTTTTGTGTCCAGGATGCATGATCTCTAGTTGATTCTTGACAGGTGAATGTTGCATTACCAAACTACAAAGATCTCTGCCGACTACAACAGTCTAGAGTCAGTTATTTTTAGAAGAGGGGGTACAAGCATAAACTCTAGAGTCAGGCATTAGAAATCTATGACACTTGCTTATGGCCAAGGACACACCTTCCTGGAAATTGCCCTCTTTCTCAATCCTGCTCCATTGTAAAACTGAATTGTTCACCATGACATACTACTTGTATGCTCTTTGCTGTCAGTGGAGAGGAGAAAGAAGGACATTCAATTCAGTCTACCTTCTGCTCATACTCTCTTTTTGTTAATGATATTTTTCTGCAGTCACACTAAAGAATATGTTGGTATCACAAGCGTTTGTACATTGGATTAAAAGGGGCCATAAATAGTTATAATCAGGGCAAGACACTTTTGTGAGAAATCAGCATATGATAGCAGAGAGTCCAAGTCACATGGGGTTTTGTTTACAATTGTGACTTTCAAATGCTTTGTGTAATCATATTTCAGTACAGGATACCAGCTACATTCCTCAAAGTGTGCTTTTATTCAAAACTGACTGTCACAAAAGAGTATTTTGGGCCACAAATAAATTAACATTAGTGTTTTACTATATTTTCATTTCACTTTTTGAAGCAGGTCATGCCTTCTTTCAAATGACTGCTCAGAAACGTATTTGCATCACAGTAAACAAGTAGATCTGTGTTCCTTTGAATCCATGAATCCAAGTGTTCAAACCTTGATTCTTTTTGAAAGTTTGTCACATAAAGATTCTTAAAAATATTTTGCAAAATTATCCAAACTTCATAAAAAGTATTTTAACCAAGCAATGTGGTCACAATGTGTTTTTTCAGATACCCAGCCTGAAATCCCCCAAAACAAGCAACAACGCAGTTGATCCACAGTGGCTAGGAAGTTGAGAAAAAAATTGAGAGGAACCAGGTTGGCATTTCTTACAAGCCAGCTTAATCAACAGAGGGAGCTTGGAAGAGTTTGTGCTGTACTGTGTTAAAAAGTAGGCTAATAAATTATTTTCATGACCTGTATCATGGCAATTTTCTATGTCTAGGATTAGAATTTAGGCTGGTAAGAAAGAAAACATCTATAGCACAATTAACAGTTTATTAAAGATTCACTTGCAAGGAGAGTCAGGTTCCCCGTCACCCAGAGTGACAGGGGAGCATCTCTTCCAGTTCCAAAGTTACATACATTCTTAAACACTCGGGTTATTTGCATATCCATTTGGCATAATCCAGTCTAGGGGTGTGTCAAAACAATGTTCCCTTCCTGACCCCATTCTGTTCTCCCCCTATCCTGTGTGTATCCAGGGGCCCCAATAGCCCCCACTCAGGGAGGAAGTATCACCCCCTCATGGCCTAATTCCTATAGATCAATGAACAGTGAGGTGATAAGGAGAACAGATGGGCACGGTGTATTTACAGGATTTAGCATACAGATAGGTGTCACCAACAAACACAGACCAGATCCTCTCACATAGCTTTATGACCCCAACATTCCTTTGCTCTCTTAATGCAACAACAGAGTTGGACTTGTAAGACAGTGTATGATCAATTAATACATCCAATTCTTATTTTTACCACAACACCCGATATAGCCTTGCTTCGATTTGTTATTAAGTTTTGTAATTAAAGGGTTACTAATATATATTTGAGGAAAGATTATCGTTAGCCAAGTTAATTCAGCCCCATACAATGAGGTCAAATTGAAATTAGTTTGGGCAGCTCAGAGTTTTTATCAAAAACAATGCAGTGATATTTAGGCCCGCAATTTACATAAAGCATTCTTCATTTTGGGCCGGCAGTACTTTATTCCTTAATTACAATAACATTTTACATTACTGAATGTGAAACCATGTGTTCCATTTCACCTGCACAAAAGTCGAACCACAACCCCCTGGAGTCGAAATGCAACTTGTGCAGGTGGACAGGAACAGGAGGTTGAGTTCACTAGGCTCTGGTAATGTGAAGTTTGTACGTTTTTTTACGGTTCAGTTCCCTTTTGAATGCAGTCCAACAACAAAATGTAGTCCACATGCATGTCCAGTGAAAAATAATCGTATAGGATTATAAATCACACAGCAAGTGGTGAAAAAATGTCCACACTTTCACATCAAGTTCTGTGAGGTAATTATTTTGACATTGATGCTTAGCGATGACGTACTAATTTGAACATGCTTTAGGGAAAAATTGCTGGAAATTGCTGTCCAGCTATGTAGGCTATTTGAATTGGCTGATAAGAACATAGTTACCAGATGTAATTTTCTGCTCAGCTGGCCTGCCCCTAGGATCAATGCTAATTTTGCCAGCTTCGCCAACGAGGAAAGCTAACAGCTAGCCATATCAGACAAATGTTTTTTTGGAAGCCATGGCCCCCTAGCACCTTGCTGACCTCCCCGCAATAGAGGGGCTTCTACTATCTAAAGCATGCCAGTGAATGCAGACTAGAACTGTAATGTGTACATAAGCTATACATTTGTTATATTTTCCCTAGAACATTTTATTTTTTTCATAAGCTCACCATTCTTAAAAGTATGCACTTGCACGATGAAAACTGGCAGATGCTTTGATTCAGGCACAGTGGGTAGCACAATAAAAAGCAGCTTTTATTTTTAGCAATGTTGGTCATGTAGGCTTGTAATTTCTGAGAGAATTTAACATTGCGCTTCAACTAATGATTACACTACTAGATGCAATTTCATAATGTTTGGTTTTGGCATATCTAACAGTGCCTCTTGTCTGCGCTAAGATATCTACGTTGTGACACGTGGAATGCCATTTATATCTACATATAGTAGATTACCTTAACAGAGGCCTTATGCTTGCCAAAGTCAATAACACACTGCTTTGTCGTATTATCTCAAAAGTCACAGAGTCAATCTTTTATCTCAATCTGTCTTGTTTTGCTGTTGGAATCAGCAACTGTTTATCTGGGTGATATATTGCTAATTTCCCCTGGTGACTCAGGACATCTATTAAACATCACAGGGTTGAACAATGGCTTTTAATGATGAAACCATATTTGATATTTTTTTCTCTCCGTGACCTACTTAGAAATGCAGAAAGTGAGGAGCATAATTTTATTTAGGTGTAAAAGTAGGTCACTCTTTGAGCTTTTGACAAATGAATTAAAAGTGATCTTTTTTTAGCCAGAAAGTCAAGCCTCTTCATGAACAATTACTAGCAAGTTCAGCGTTGACACTGTAGCATTCATTAGGTCAAGTCGTGAAACAATATCATTGCAACTAACAGAAGCTTGCACCGAACAACACTGGACATCTCCCTAGGTAGGCTCCCAATTAAGCTGACACTGATTAGCCTTTAATTTGAGCAACAGAAACACCAATATATGTTCACTAAAAGACTGAGCATATTGCCTCAATTCTACACAGAAACGTCTCAGACATCTTAACTATTGGAACCACTGATAAAAATATGCTGCGTCACATTGTCTGAATTTTAGCTCCTCATATGATTTTTCTACCAGCAGTATTTGTAATGGAGTCCGAAAAATCACTCACTGACTTCAATCTTCCAACACCTTGTCTCTTTGGGAGAATAACATGTTTTATTGATCACAATATCTCTGCATGAGAAGGGAGATTATTCACAGTCAGCATCTTCACATACAAGATGTCGCACGACCCTAAAACCAGTGAGGGGAGATGTAACACTCTTTTGCAATATCCTTTAAAAGAATGAAAGGGCAAGTTTACTCTCAGTAGCAGAGCAGAACAGCTGCTGTGTCCTAAGGCAGAGTTTGTTCTAAGCGATTATACAGTTTGGTTCTTGCGCTTGACAGGGCTTTGTAGTCACTCAAATTACTTGCCGATCTGGCAGACCTGCTCATCACACGTGGTGTACACTCCTGTCACCTAATCTGCTAGGAGAAATCGAGAAACTTAAATTACAGCAGTTTACAAGTGGTGGAAACTGCAAACAACACGGTAGAAGAGGCTGTGTTTGGACAGATGTACATATGTGAATGGGCATTTTTGGTGCTTTGTAGTATTTTTGGCAATAGTATAACCTCACTTCTATTGATTATATTTACTATGCGTTGGCATTTCTATGGAAAATTATATTTATATGAGAACATCTGTAAGGAGTTGGCTATTCCTCTTTCTATAGTATAGATCATTTAACAAAAATATCTATTTTCCCTAGCCCGGCAGTCAATCTTAATGCATGTCAATTTCCATAGAGGTTAATTAAATTTACCATTTTAAGGAAACTGGTTGTGATAGGATTATGAGTTTGCTAAGCATTGGTGGCTGCCTTACATTCAGATCTTTTTACTATATTGTACCTATGAAGAATACCTCTCGATGAATGAATTGCATGTCTCTGAAGATGCATTTCTGTACAGAACAAATTAGGGTGCTGTAATATTGTTCCATGACAGTTCTCCAATATCTGGGTTTCCACCTTTTGTAGTTTCCTAACCAAAACAGATTCAAGGTGTAATGACAGAGCCCTTTCTATGGGATCCGCTGTAAACTGAAAATATTCCTAATTTACATACTACACATAGTAAATCTAATTGTCAGACCACTTGAAGATGTTTAGAGACATTAATGGTCCACTCAGGTCCGCTCAATCATGAATGCATACAAGCCATTCCAATTCAATTGAAAAACAGTCCTGCCATTAACTGAGCTTTTATCTAGAAATGATCTGAAAGGAAGTGAGGCAAAGACCACGACTTCCCACCCTGATACACTTGACCCCAGGGGTGGAAAAAGCAGATCCATGCAATACATTCCACCAGGGCATGATAGCAGCTACATGACCCCATAGAAGCAATTAAATCATTGATCATTGTTATAATCTCGGATTATAGCATTACATTATCATCCAATGAGATACCAGTACCATGGTATATGAACACTACCTCTGATCCCCTCTGAGTTGACAGAATGGGGTTGGTGAAAGAGATCTCAACATTACAGACATCTACAAAGGAATCGCTGCATATCGCTGATAAGGCGGGGCGGTGCCAGCCCTACAAGCATAGCGGTATGCTAACCAAGAAAGGGATGTACAGTACAATACTTGTCACTCAATGGTATGTGGTAGGGCTATAAAGGGCATTAATTAGCAAACTAAATCACTTTGACACATGCTGTTGAACTAAACCTTTTTTGGTTGAGTGTCAGACATCTGATATTCTCGGGTTTTGAAAACCTGGTGGCAAAACCAACATCATTGGATGTACGGAGATAACCACACAGAGAGACATTTGTTATATTACTGAGAGATTGTGAGAGTTACAATTAGCGGTGCATTTGTGTAGCTAGCCTAGTTAGTAGGCTATGGAGAGTTTTGGAATGGCAAGTCAAAGCCTGGATCTTAATCCGATCCCAGTCGATTTCAGAGACTGGTAGACAGTTACTGGAAACATCTTATCGAGGTTATTTCAGCCAAAGAGGGCAATACCAGTTATTAGGGCTTAGGGTGTCCTAACTTTTGCCTCAGTAGGAAAACCACTTTGTAAATCTTTTGTTAAATAAATGATATCATGGTTAAAATGTAATTGTTTTGGTTTAATTATATCACTTTTATCAATAGACATTGTTTGAAAGAATATATTTCTATGTCTATATAAAAAAGAACAAAATATTTCATGGGGTGTCCTAATTTCTTCACATTACTGTATGTATTTAGGTGTCGCAGTTTCGCAAATTTGACACAAAAGGCAGTATTGGGCAATTCTTGGGATGACACAAGGCTTTTAACATCCCACCATTCTTCAGTCTTCTCAAAACCGCTGAGAATGACTTTGTATAATGCTTAACCTGTGTTTTTCACAGATTACTGATGTTGATGAATTTTGATTCTGTCAAGCTTCTTTCCCTAGGTGTCCCCAAAGTTGAGTCAAAACATTGACACACAATGTCTACACAGAACCAAGAATGCTGCTTATCTCTGGAGAAAAATAAGTAAGACAAACACATCCTATATACAGTGATACAACAACCCAAGCCCTGTTACTGTTCCTCCATTCCATGCCTCCAACATGTTCTGTGAGAGTCTACCAATGATGTAACCCCGTGATATTGGATGCTTCCTCACTCCCAGGCAGCAGGGCCTCTGTCTCTGACAAACTGGCAATAGCTTTCCACAAATGCACATAGTTAATAACATGTCCGGTCTATCCTTGGAAAGGCCCATCTATCAGGTCGTTACTTGCTTTGCTAACAACTTAAACTCTGCAAAACATTACACATACACTTAAGCTTCTCTAAACTTTAAATAGAACATTTTTGCACCGCAGTGTTCTAGCAGTATACATTTATTCCCTAATATGAATGCCTTTATACTACATTATTCTTCCACAATGTGTGGAAGAATAGGTCACATATATGGTCCATGTGCTGAAAATAGACTTTAAAAGGTCAAGATCTTGTTCATGTAGACCGTTATAACCCTAAAGTGTTATACCATTTAAAAGCTAATATTAAATAAAAATGGTTAGTTTTAACTTTTGAAATCCAAAACGATTTGAGCGATTTCTACAGATAAATATACTTTAGCAATGTTTGGAATTAACAGTAATGCATTTCCTGTTTGTTGAAAATGGTGCATGAACTTCATGTAATGTTTAATTATAAATCCTCAAAGAATAAATGACATATAAAAAAACGTTTTTATGTTGCATACCCTCTTCATAAGCAGTTCACTCAGAATGATAGCCCCAAAAGTGCTCTACACATTGTCTACTGACTGAAAAACGTTAACCAACTCTCAACAAAACCATACCCATATCCTAACCCTAACCTATTTTCTATCACTAACCTTAACCTTTTTCTAATCCTTATTCTAAACCCAACCTTAACCTCAGCTATCAGGGTCTCGGGTGTGAGTGGAACCAAATGCAGACATTTTTAAGTAAACAGTGATTTTATTTCTAAACCAGACAAAAACACGAATTAAACACAAAATGAAAGGTGCAAAAACGGATAACTAACAAACATAAAACAAACCGTGAATTAAGTTACAGACAAAACATGTAGTGTATCCACTGTACAATGGCACAAACAAACCAAGACCGTTACTGTTGGCAAGAACACACAAACAATAAACCACACCGGGTGTGGCTCAAAACCTAACTTAAGTAGGCTCCCCAATCAGAGGCAACTGGCAACAGCTGTCTCTGACTGAGGAGCCCACAACAGTGGCATAGAGGTGACTAGAGGCACCTCTATGTGTCATGCCCTGAATGTGAGCCAGAGGCACAGATATGGCCAGGGGCCCCCAGCCAGGACATGACACCAGCAAGCAGTTGTTTATCAATTGAGTATATTGAAAGTTAGTTTGTTCAATCAATCAATCAAATTTATTTATAAAGCCCTTTTTACAACAGCAGTTGTCACAAAGTACTTTTACAAAAACACCCAGCCTAAAACCCCAGTGAGCACGCAACAACAGGATTGAAGCACGGTGGCTAGGAAAAACTCCCTATGGGGGCTGGATTGTAGGAAGAAACCTAGAGAGGAACCAGGCTCAAAGGGGTGGCCATAACTCTTGTGGCTGTGCAGGGTGATGTTTAAGAATACTGCTAATAATTAATAAAGTCACATGAGCTTTGTCCAGATTCTAAAATGCGGCTTTCTATGTGAGAAAGCCCTGCCTCCGGCTGTTTGGTTTAGAAATTCTAGGTACGACCAGTAGGCCTGCATCTTGCAATCTTAAGTTACGTGTAGGTGTATATGGCTGGATCATTTCAGAGAGATATGCAGGAGCAAGTCCGTGTACTGCTTTATAGGTCAACAGTAAAACCTTAAAATCAGCCCTAGCCTTGACAGGCAGCCAATGTAGAGAAGCTAATACTGGAGTAATGTGCAGTTTTTTTTTTTTTCTAGTTAAAGTTCGAGCAGCCGTATTCAACACTAACTGGAGTTTATTCATTGATTTATCAGGTTAACCGGAGATTAGAGCGTTGCAATAATCTAGTCTGGAAGTAACAAAAGCATGGATTAGTTTTTCAGCATCAGCTTTTGATAAATGTTTTTGTATTTTAGCAATGTTCCGAAGATGAAAAAAAGCAGCTCTAGAGATATTTTTTATGTGTTCATCGAAAGAGAGGTCAGGGTCGAGGGTGACACCAAGGTTTCTCACATTCTTTTGGGATATGACTATACAACCGTCCAGGTTCATTGTGAGATCTCCCAACAGTGCTCTTTGTTTCTTAGGTCCTAAAATTAAAATGTCCTTTTTTTCTGAGTTTAAAAGCAAAAAGTTATCGGTCATCCATTTTCTAATATCTGAGACACATGCTTCCAAAGTAGCTATCCTGGGGGCCTCTCCATGCTTCATCGAGATATTTAGCTGTGTGCATCAGTTTGTTGAAAGTTTGTTGATAGTATTAGTAATAGTATTACTATCTACAAAACATCTACAGATTTAAATAAAATGTATCTATCACGTCCTCTCCTGGTTCCAGCACTCCATCCCAACAACCTGTTCGACCACGCCCTTCATCACTGGAATACTGATCACCTGTTTCTTGTTAGTCCCTATTTAACCTTGTTCAGAGCACCTTTCATCATGTGAGGTGTTGTTTGCGTTCTTATTAAGCCTGTTTAGAGTCTAGTTACCTGCCATCTTGTTTACCAGACCTTTAGCCTTTGAGTTTTGACCACGTCTCTTTGCCTTGTTCTCTTTGTACTTTTGCCATTGCTGTCCTGACTTCCAGTGTACTAACTCTCTGCATGGCTTTTTTTTACTACGTTTCTGGATTGTGTTTTTGTACCAATAAACCTCATAGCGCTTTGCACTTGGATCCACCTCTTAAGTCCAGGTATTTGTTACTGTAGCCATTAGACCTAAGCATTTTAGAAACTGTCTGACAAAACATCCCATCTGACTGGAGCTTCCTCTCTGTGTTTTCCTGACAAGGTCAAAGCTTTCCCTACTGAAACATTAAAAGCAATGGTGGAGGTCTATCACATGTTGAACAAAGCAAAGCTATCATTTGAGATGTCTTTGATATATGGAAGCCTTGACTTTCAATGTTAACGTAACGCACTGGTGCTGTTTAATGACTAAAACCTGTAGGTGTTCTTGTCCTGTTACATGTGTTTTTATTGATAAAGGATTTGCAGCGGCTAATATTCATTATCTATTGCATGTTGCCTAGTCACCTGACCCCAATGGAAGTACAGTATTCTTTCAGTTACCATTTTCTATCTGCTGTATTAATTTATTTGCTGTTTCTAAATTTCTTTTGGTTTCCATTGACCATTGTTAAGTAATTTTGTTCTAAACGAATTACACAATGTACAATAAAGATTTTGAGCTAAATACATTTAGTTCATCCAGACCCTAAGTGTTCCCTTAATATTCTTGAGCAGTGTACATTGCATTCCGGCAAACATAGTCTTCAAGACATTTCCAAAGTTGAAGTAAAAAAAGATCTAGTTGTTGGTGTAGACCAACAAACAAATCAATACCAATACATTGTAATTGTTTTTTGTCGGTGATAGATTAGTGGTGAACTTTTATCTCCAGATATCTGGAGAAGCCAATAAACAAAGGCAACAGTGTACACAATGCCTGGATTTAATGTCCAGTAATTACATCTTAAAAACATGGAGTGAACCACTCCAAAGAGATTCATTGCTTCGCTCAATAAATACAGGGGTTTTAAATCATGGTCATGCGCATTTTCCTTTCACACAATGTGTCCCGCAGACTCCAACCCATGCTCCCGCAAACACGTCACATGGACAGACACACGCACGCACACACACGCACGCATATTCAAAATGTTCTCAGCCTCATTAAGCATAACGTGTACGATGCCACCTAAATGTTGAATTGAAAAAGCTCCCCCCCCAATAAGTTCTCCTTTGAATAGTGAGGCATATCGAAAAAAATACATTCTCAAAATGGCCTACTTCATACCCAGAAGCCACTTATTTTTGTTTACTGTGGAAATAGATTTACACTGTTAGTCCTAACAGAATCCGAAACACCATTAGAACATGGAGCTGCAGTAGGAGTCAACTTTCACAGCTATACACAGACACACAACAAAGCCATGACACTTTCTTCTGTTGCATTCAGTCAGTGGTTGCAGTACGGCAGAGCCAACAAGATGGTTCCTTCTTACGGTGGCACTAATTTAAAGTGATGCTCTGAAATACACATCTCTCTCCTGCATAATGTTAGCCAGCAGGCAAAGGGAAAACAAGGTATTGAGAAACTGTCTCCATTGTGGGGAAAGAAGCTGTCCATCCATCAGTCAACACTTTTATTAATGTCCATCAATCAGAGCCTCTTCCTCAGTTGCTCCCTAATTATTGCAGTAGAGACAGTTTATTTAGTAGAGACAGTTGATTTAGTAGAGGCTAAATGTTCGTTTTGTTTAATTTCTCATCACACATGACCCCATCATGGATATGTTCATTAGGACAGCGTAGGTAGTTCTTGCCTGTTTCTGTCATCTCCCATTTCATGTTTAATGAGCAAGTGCTATGTTAGTCCTTTCTGGTCACATGTATATTTCACATCTCATTGTGAGCTCGGCACTGAATCAAAGCTCAAAATATTTCAGTTTGTCTGGCATTTCTACTGTAAAAGGCTGTAGACCAGGTTGATTTACATGGTAATTTGAAACAAAATACAATCCCACAATGCATTTGAAAAAATATGACCAGACCTACAACATTTAAGGACAGGACGTCATTTTCATAGCCTGAGCAGAACTCTGCAGAGACGTTACAGTGATGGCTGTAATTTCGTTCTTCCTTGACAAAATGGCCAATCATCCTACCCTGAAACCACATGAAAAATTTAGTTACGTGATCAATTGAAACATGCCAAATGCAAGCAACAGTGGCCTGTCATGCAAAACAAGCCTAAATATAGTTTTTTTTCTTGTCAACAAAAGTGTTGCTGAGACAAGACAGCTTTACCAAAATAACAATCCAATTCACAAATACTATCAATAATCATAAAACTACATATACAAAATTAGAAAAAGTGAGATGGATGCAGTTTTTGCCATGATATGATTATCCATTGCTGCAGACCCACTAAAAGACTAAATATTTCCTTGCTCATCTGAATATTGACATAAATCGATACAACGAATGCCTCTTGTCAACGTCTACATGTTGCTAATCAACTTTATCTTGTTCCATCCATGCTTCATGTGAACCAAATTAGATTACAAACATCCAGCAATAAAGTGAATTTTCTGTGCAACATTTGCAAAGGACTATAAATTTTACTTTTTAAATGTCAGGTATGAATAACCTCCTCCCTCGGAATTGACAGGTAGTTAGAACCTAAATTAGCACATCTACCACGTCTGTCTTTACAAAGCTGCACCACCTAACCAGCTGTTTGATCTACGTGCGCTCTCTCCTTGACAGTTTAGAAGCGATAAATAGGCTGCAATATGGGTTAAAAAAAACTACCAGCTTCAGGATGTATTTATTTTAAACAGGTAGGCATAATGAGCATAATTCCTGTATTGTAACAAATTGTGAAGCCTACTAAAAATGACCATTGAGTGGGGACAGACCAACTTTTTGGATTTGGTGTGTAATTGTGGAGAAAAGTGAATTGTGATATCCTCATGTTTCCAGTGCAGCACCCAAAAGGTTTTATGATGCTGGATGCTGGTAAAGCAGTTGGTGCCACATTATTGGCGATTTAGTTGGCTTGTTAGGATGTTATCCACAGACTTTTGTAGCCTGTGATAAAGTGAACACATTAATAAACTATGAACCTTTTTTAACAGCAATGCATTTCCACACATGAGGAAATTGAAATGCATTTAGTCAAGACATCTGCCCCAGAACCTGTTGGCGGATACATAATGGTATTGCTATGATTTATAGGTCATAAGTCAGTAAAGCTGTAAGGAAAATGCCTTTGGCTATTTAATTGAATCTGTTTCCTACAGACATTACTTTCATTGGAAGTGAATGGATCTATTCACAAGTCATTAATTGAATATATGTTTATTTATTGACCTTATTAGACTGGCCGCAGTCTCTTAAATTGTATCATTGACCACTCTTAGCCAGGAAATATCAGCAATATACATAGTATGGCAAACTATGGTTGTCTTGCGGTTAGCCATGTCAGTGTTATTAAAGCTTAATATTGTTGGAACATTGTGGTAAATGTGTCTGTTATAAACCAACCAGATGCCTTACAGTGGTAATGATCCAACCGTGGATTATTGATATATATATATATATATATATATATACTTTTGTCGATATAGTCTGATTTTGTCCAAACTCTGATGTAGTCTGATTTTGTCCAAACTCAAATTTGAAGTCCTGGCCACAATGACATAAATTCACTGCAATTCAAGGCAGTGACAAAGACCAAGCAATTTATTGAAGTTAAAACAGTTTTGGCTAATACATGGAAGCATGGCTATGTAAATAAATGTCAACATGACCAGGCGTTCCTCATTTAGTTGCCTGTTTGTTCACATCAAACAGCTTTTTAGAAATGAAGCTCAACTCCAGATGTAAAAGGTCTTTGCAAAAAAAAGTAATTGTTTTCACAATTAATGGTGTTACACCTTCCCTGAAGTTTAATATAGGTAGTTGTTGTTTCATGTTGGTTGGTAGACCGGTTGCATTTGTGTTGAAAAAAGCATAAAAAATTTGCACACTGCTGTGAAGTGGTGGAGATGTTGTGCTGTGAAGTGGTGTGGATGTTATGCTGTGAAGATGGGTGAGATGTCTTTGTGTCTCCTAGACTGAATAACAGACCAATCATTTAGCACTCTCATGCTTGTACCCCTTTGTAATTGTCAAAGATTCGGCTTGCGTCGATACTAGGACTTGAAGGTAAAGAGACTGGCACTCAGCCAAGCTTTTGTCTTTATCTCTGTAAAAAGTATGTTTTCCTGATGGCCATCTTCTCGTAATAATGGGAGAAAATCACCAGGCACGACTCATGCCAGTTTGAATGTCTTGAGCCTCTTTGGCACTGCCAGGTAAGACAGGATGTGCAGTATTACATGAGGAGAAAAGATTAGCCTCACTTATATAAACCCTTGTTTGTAGTAGAGACATGGGGAGTGGAAAAATTAAGAAAAGAGAAACACTGAAATTGACAAACTCAGGGAGACAGGACCTTAGCGAGAGGAAAGCAGCGTGGGCAGAGGGTAGGAGGTTCGCGTGGCCAGGTCTGTGTGCTCACTGCTGCTTACAACTAACGATGTTCTTATTTAATAACGCAAGCAAAGCAGCTGGCTTTAAGCAAATTCAGAGAGAAGACCCACCGTTCTCCCTAAATGTTTGAGCTCGAAAATAAACAGAATTCGGGTAAAGCTGCCCGAAGGGTTTGAGGGTCGCATGTGCAATTGAATAAGCAAGTGAAAGAATGACTCACTGCAGGCTGACAGTGTGAAGAAAGAGACTGATTTTAGCAGGTTTGACTAGCCTCGGAAAACACATTTTACACTGGTTGAAAGGGAGAGTTGTCAATTAATGTCTGCATTATGCCTGCAATTGAAATTAATTGAAAAATTACTTTTTTGTCAAAATAATAATTTAGGGTAATTGTGTTATTTGATTATGTCCTATAGTGTAGCAACAAATAAAATAAAAATCATATTCTTTATTACATTATTTAGCAATTACACCTTTTATCTGATTCCTTTAAACTTACCCTAAGATCCTTCATTACTTTACCAGTGCAATTATCAGATATTACTATATAGTTTCCCTAATGGTTTTACACATTTTACACACTGCCCAGTCCATTGCCTGGATATATTTAACTCAAAAACCCTCCTCATTAAAACATAAAAACTCTTCAAATTTGAAAACACCAGAAAAGGAAACATTTTGGTTTTAAGGTAGAATGACAGCACAGTCTTCAGTCTCATCCCACATCCACACAGCTGTTCTGGTGAAATAAAAGGAACAAAACTCCAAACAATTTACCCCAGATACCACATCCCCTTTGGCAACAGCATCTGTCAAATTAGTGTTTCTAGCAGCACTCATACAGGATGATCCAATTGTGATACCATGAGAATAGCAGTGACGCTCCAATCAGTACAGAAGCTGCCCAGATCCAGACCACTTATGTGCAACACGTCTGTTTGCCACACTAAATATTTACCCACTGTAACACCTCCATTCTGTGACATTGTCATGCTGCAGAATTACAACGAGAGACCCACCAAAAAATGGGAACATTGATGTCACCTGAGACTTGTTTGGTTCTAATTTTGACTTAAACAAATGAGATGTGGACTTTGGCCCAAATGAATCACCGTAACTCTGAACAATGTTAATATGTTTGCGTGGCCATTTAATTCCTGCCAGTTTGTATGCTTGGTGTGTGTGAGCATACTTGACGATAGCTCAATTAGCTAGCTAAATTAGGGGAATTGTGGTTTTAAAAAAAACTTAAAATCAAAGGCTGTTTAAACAATAGCATTACTCTCCATTGTGACTGAGCTCGTAAACACAATTGTATCATTGTCTTTAAAGGACATTTCTGTCCTTAAGGTTATCATCTGCTGTCTGTGTAACTGAATGGTTTCTGAATATAGAACGAGGCTTGTTGCTCTGTCCAAGGTGCTGAAATTCCTGACAGGCTTTATGAGATGTCCATGGTGCTGAAATGCTTTTGATTAGAACAGAAAACTCTTTGTGGTCTAAGGTTGTGCTGACCCATTGGATTAAAGTTTGAAGTTAGGTACTTGACTAATACATTTCTACCTTCAAGCTGTCCAGTTGCCACCTAACCTTTCTCTCACCCCTTATGTGACAGATTGTCAAATTGTTTCCCCCCTTCATCTATGAGCATGCCCAGTGCATGAACTAATCCTGGGCATTGATGGGTTAGCTGACCTGATGCCCACGGTATCACAGGTATCCCAGGTACCACAAGGCGTCTTTAGAGTGTACCTCACCCCTGTGATTACCTGTAGGCATAAACTGACTAGATGCTAATAGAAGCACATTTTGTCAGCATGGAAGACATCTAGCATTTGCCCTTGGACTAGTGTTGAATACAGACATAAACCTGGTGTAGTCTATCTGCATGAAACAAGGCTGTCAATAAATTATGCAGAGTTCGATGCAGTGCTATACTGTTCAATTGAAGAGCTTTGTAACACCATGACATGTCTGTTACCACACACTTGGAGAAGACATCTTTATTTTTCTGCATTCAAGCACATAGTGCTAAGATATTGAAACACATAGAGCTGAGGGCACCACTGGAAAATGACTAAATGAGAGTGTGTTTTGGTGTTCTGAAATGATTAGTGTAGAAATACATATGCTGTGTTTTGGTGGTGTTTCTGCTTGTTAAGGCATGTACACTATTCGAGAATATCCTGATGTAAAATTTAAATTTGGAGAAACATTTCCAGAATCTATTGTAATTTAATGCAATGCAGGGGGCATGCAAAATCAAAGGAAAAGTGAAAATAAGGCCACGTAAAAATATGCCAACAGGTTTTTTAATAATACATTTTTAACGGGTTAAGGAAATGCTTATAGGGAGAGAGTTGCAATCCTTTTAGTATGAACCTGCAATTGAGGAAAATTGTATCTCAGATTTCATAGCTTTTCATGATCACTTATGTCAACTTCCTCAAAGGTAATCACCTCCCCCTGAATAAATTTTCCCAAAAAACAAATGATTATGGAAGTAAAAAAAATGCATAATTTATATTGTTGCGAACATGCCCCCGTCTATTGAATCAGCATTGCACCAACTCTGTCACAGAAAGCTGTCATGTTCTAGATCATTTCTGGGGCCAGATAGCAGAGCCAGCCCTGCCCCTACACACCGGCTTCCCATTGGGACCTCATCAGCGGAGGCATTAAATAGCTCCCAAGGAGCAACATGGGGACGAGGCATAAATTCAGTGAGGCCAGCATTGCAACAGGCAATGCTACAAGATGGAGGCGGAGATAGACAGAAGGTAAATGGAGGGCAGTGGAGGCGCCAAAACAACCACCGCCAGCACCAGCACCAGCACCAGCACCACCGCCAGCACCAGCACCAGCACCAGCACCACCGCCAGCACCAGCACCAGCACCAGCACCACCACCAGCACCAGCACCAGCACCACCACCACCAGCACCAGCACCAGCACCAGCACCACCAGCACCAGCACCAGCACCAGCACCCAGATCGCTAATGGGAGGTTGCCCCAGAGACGTTAAAATCACCTCCACTAGAAAAGGCTTTGCTGTTTCCATTACCCCCTCCCACTTGCTTCATTACTCAAACACCCCCCAGGGCCCTAAACTCTTCTCTGGTGTCTGTGACGTGTGTTACATGCTGAGCTATTTGATTCTGCATATAATTGTTGCCACTGTTGAATGGTTTAGTGCAGGCAAGTTAGATGATCCGTAACATCAAGTTGTGCCAAAGGATAGCCAGCACAGTGCAACCTTTACTTGCTGACTTTCTGTCATTAGACTAGAAATTCTATTAATGAAAGTTGGATTGTCCTTCACTATGAAACATATTTAATAGAGCAGACTTCTGATGAGCTATGAAAAAGGATCAGCAGGATAAAATGGAGGAGAGTAATGAAACACTGTACTTTTGATTAATAAAATATTGAATAACACACAGCCTTGATTGTTTGTCGAAAACACATGTATCTAAAATAGATGGATGGGTTCCAAGCCAGCGTGGGCTGGCAATGTCCAAGATTGGATTTGAATGACACAAGGGCAAGAAGGGATATATATTAAGCAATGATGGATGAGGAAATAATGCGGATTGACTGGCCTTCGTTGGACGTGTCCTTTATTGGCCCATGTGACCCTTACAGCGAGGCCAACTGTTTCTCAGGTATTATTGCTAGGGAGGCAGCCCTCTCACAATGGACACGGCAGTGAATAGAGATAATCTGAATATGTACATTACCGTTTAAATGATTGTGGTCACGTTGAAATGTTCTTGTTTTTTCGAAAGAAAAGCATATTTATTGTCCATAAAATAAAACACAAACGGATCACAAATACAGTGTAGACCTTATTAATGTTGTAAATGACTGTTGTAGCTAGAAATGGCAGACTTTTATAAAATCGACAAAATGGAAATTAAACCAGAAGAATGTGCTGTCACGTTTGACGGATGGATAATAAAATTTTTATATCTGGTTTCTTCTTTGCTTGGTAAAGTTTTACCATGCATTTGTGGATGCAGCATTGTACTGTGGTTTTGTGAAAGTGTTCCTTTGTCCATACAGTGATGTCTGTCACAATCGTGTCTGTTTTAACGCAGAGCCCAAAGAACATGACTATCCAATATTGGTTTCCATTGCATACAGAGATTTCTCCAAGTTCTTAGAATCTTTTAGTGATATTATGTTCCGTAGATGACCAAGTCACGTTCATCATAAATTGTTGCACTATTTGCTTGTGCAGTCTTTGTTTGAGGTGTTCTGATCACAGAATATGCAATGCAATAAAACAATGCAGTGGAGTGCTTGACGCCATCCGTCAAGCATAGTGGAGGTCTGGGGGTTCTTTGGTGGTGGTAATGTCAAAGATTTGTACAGGGTAAAAAGGACCCTGTTGAGCTGTTGTAGGAGCAGCATGGAATGGTACGTAAGAAGTGCCCATCAAGCTGCTTAAGGATGCATGAGGGAAAATCTATTCAGATTACCTCAACAAATTGACAACTGGAATGTAATAGGTCTGCAAGGCTGTATTTGCTGCAAATGGAGGACATTTGAAACGTTGTCATGACAGTATCTTCTTTGAGAAATACAGACGGGATATTTTAGTTCACAAGACATTAGCCATGTGCTTGTCTTTATGATTGAACAGGGTAAGGTGAGGTAGTAAGGGAAAAATGGGAATTGTCCCTTTAAACTTAAAATGCTACAACATGGCAAAGGATGTTCCTCATTCACTCAAGTCAATTTAACAATATTTTGCTTTTCACTTTACCTCATTGGGAAGCTTATACAGCTGTGGCCAAAGGTTTTGAGAAAGTCTGTAAATCAATGTCATGCTAATATAGTTAGAATAACAGACTGGAAGCTTTAAAAGTAAAGTGGGGCTTGAAATCGTTGTTTTTTTTCTGTGAACCAAGGTTACCTGCAAGGAAACACAAGCAGTCACCATTGCTTTGCACAAAAAGGGCATCACGCGCAAGGATAATGCTGCTAGTAAGATTGCAACCAAATCTCACTTATTGGATCATCAAGAACTTCAAAGAGAGAGGTTCAATTGTGGTGAAGAAGGCTTCAGGGCACCCCAGGCCAGTCCAGCAAGTTCCTGGACCATTTCCTAAAGTTGATTTAGCTGCGGAATTGAGGCACCACAAGTGCAGAGCTTGCTCAGGAATGACAACAGACAGGTGTAAATGCATCTGCATGCACAGTAAGGCAAAGGCATTTGGAGGATGGCCTGGTGTTAAAAAGGGCAGCAAAGAAGTCGCTACTCTTCTGGAAAAACATCAGAGGCAGACTGATATTCTGCGAAAGGTACAGAGATTGGAATGCTGAGAGCTGGGGTAAAGTCATTTTCTCGAATGAATCCCTGTCCGATTTGTATGTACTTAATGTAATTGTCAAAAATAGCCGTTGACAAATGCTTGTAATTATACTTTAGTATGCCATAGCAACATCTGACAAATAGATCTGGAAAACAATGCAGCAGCAAACTTTGTGTGAACCAATAGATTTGTGTCATTGTCAACTTTTGGCCACGGGTGTAAAATGTATGATTGCGATTGCTGCGGTGAATCGCCTAACTCTATGATAGCATTACGTTCACTTGATTGCTCCAGAGCACCAAAAAAGCGATAATGACGCGTTACACTGTATCTAAAGTCATTTCATAACAATACAACTCTGCCACAAATCGTATTTTCCTTATCGAATTACTGGGTTTTAGAATGTGTATGCTAATTCGTTTTGACAAAAAAAATACATTCATGTTAGAGCCTGTTGTTTGATGCGTTAGATAAGTCAGGAATAGGAGGGCTTTAAAATGCTCGAATACCGTCCAAGAAACACCATTCCGTTCCCGTGCACTCGGTTCCTTTGAATTACCATAATTGATTTCTAACTGTTCTAAACGGACAGTGAGGCAAGGATTAGTTATAAATTAGATGGTTTCGCAGCTCATAGTGTACGTTCCCACTGTAAAAAAGACCAAATGTATTACTTGCGAGAAACACATAGCAGGCAGTGCTACGAGTACACTATTTAATTATGTACCGTATGCTTATAGTTTTTATCAAGAGCATGATGTGTAATTTCTGGTTACTTTGAAGACGTCGATGACAGTTGAAGGACTGTTGCGCGTCATAGCGCTGGATTCGGCGAAGACTGCGCGACTCTTCTAGTTGACGGGAATTCACTGACAGCACTACCAGTTGTTGTCACGGACAGATGTACACGCATCAGCAGGTGCCATCTACACTAAAACCGGACTGACGTGGGCAACCGGTTACAACTTTTATTTTAACCCTAAGGAAAATTCGATGACAAGGACTTATATCGCTAATATAATTTGAAATCTATGTCATGCGCACCGACACCTATTGCTACAGGTAAGAAAGTGCCTGCATGTTTTTAACTTTACAGACTATTCCGACATTTGCGATTTGCTAAACCGCCCGCGCAAAGTTTGCCATGTAGATTAAATGCTGAATTGTGCTCACACTTGACCTTTGGCATTTGTGGTTCAGTTCACTATATGCTACCATCAATCAAAGGAATATATTCACTTAAGCATATCGCTTCAATTTCAAAGTCAGGACGCTTTGGTATAAAGGCTATTTTACAATACTTTTTGCGGTATCCTAATAGCTAGTTATGTATAGTGTTTAGTAAAACGAATGCATCCTATGTACAAATATTGTCGCGTAAAACTACTGTACAGTAGTCCGTCATAATGGAATAATAACACAGAATATTGTAGAACGTAGGCTACTGCGTGAAAACAGTTCAGAGAATGACAGAACATGTTAAGTATTTTTCCAGTTCGATTGTGTTTTCACGCGCTCTTTAAGGTACGAGGCTCTGCGTAAATGTTGCAAAACGAAGTTTGTCTGTTTAAACTATATGGGTAGCCATGTTTTATTTTCAATCCTTCTAATTGTAATATTTCTACTATTATTCAATTCGTCATTGCGGTAATTGTAACTTCTAGTTGGAATCAATACCTATTGACAATTACCGTTAATATTTATGCATTTGATATGACTTGAGGTGACAGGGCAGATGAAGGTCACAGATAAACTAATAGATGTGTTGAGGTACGTGCATATTTGGGCAAGTGTGGGTTCTATTGGACGTTGGTGTTCATGGCCTGATGAACTATAGAATTTACATGGCAATTCATTATTACTATGCCAGTGATTCTTTATTGTGGTGCCTGCAATGGATGTTGCTTATCATGAGTAATGTTTTCTGTGATATGAATCAAAGGCTACATTACCCGTAGGCTCTGAAGCATATCAGAATTAAGACGTCTGTCAACAGATGACAGGAGCTCTGAAGCGACTCTGGAGTACATTCATGTTGTTTCATTTTGACAAGATTGACATAATCATGTAATTCTGAGACAGATGAGTTCAGTCTTATTTTATCAAGTAAGAAAATCTGATCATGGCCGTTTTCCCAATTAACTATTTTGATCTCCATAAGTATGCAAGGATAATAAACCAGATTACACTTGCCCTACTGTGGAATGATAAAACTGGTTTGAATGCTACATCTTGTCATAGAGGATTTATAAAAATGAACAGATGGTAGCATATAAACAATCTGAAAAATGAATTTTGCAAGGTCACACCTCACTCCATTTAACATAAATTCATTAAATATTGTAGCATATGTCCCTCTCCTTACAAATAACACATTTTGCCTCACCTACCTGTGATGTCTGCCATCATACATTTTCCTATATTACTTTGGAAGTAAAGGAAACATTTTTTTTTGAAAAACAATTTCTCTGGCACCAAATGATCTATTGCTAATGTTACTTTATAATATGCTGCATCTATTGTTAACACAATATTTTTCAGGTCATTACCTAAAACAAAATGTCTGCTGTAGATCAATGGGTTTGTCTTGAATTGCTTGACCGCAGAATGATGGAATTTGGTACACATGCTAAGTTTTTAAGGCTTGCTATCAATCAATCATTTGTGGGAGACAATATGTTTGCTGTTGCCTTGCCTTTTTTAGACAGGTCTCTATGCCACAATGAATGGGATTGTTTACATTAACTGGGTTGTGCAGAAGAATGATGAAAATACCTTAACATCTTCAAAACATCAGAGCACAGAATGTAATTTCAATCTAACACACAGAGATACATCATAGCAGATGCATTTTATTCCCAACCATAGCAATGTGTTGCTAGAGTCCGATGACTCAAAGAAGTCCCGGCTGACAATGTCACCCCCCCACCTGTGGCAATGCCCAGCCAATATGCATCACCCCATGAAACTCTAAGCCACTTGTCAGCCAGCAGCACATTGAAGGGTCAAACCCTACCAATAGTGGAACCCTAGGCACTATGAAAGGCTATCTCAGAGTGTGTCTAATACAGCAGATTTAAGATTTCAAAGTCTACCAAAGGTGACACAAGTACTCACATTTCATTTTTTCTTCTTAAAATATCACTCAATTTGAAACAGTTTTAGCCCGTTTTTTTGCCTTTTTTCAGTGCACAATAAATGCTGTCACAGGTGTGGGTATATGGATACAATGCCCTGTGAAAACACTACTGTGCAGAATACGTAATTGGGCAGATAAGCATTGCTAGGAGATGACAAGGCAGGGGTCCAGCTGAGACCTAGAGAGTGAGACTGGGCACAATTTGACTGGGCATATCCTGCCTGATTCAGATTGAATGCCTCAGCTTTCTCTGCTTCAGTTTCATCATGAGATTGAGGGCCAGGGATATGTGGGTGTGGGCTGACCCTGCTGGCCCTCCGTTCCATGCTGCCTGAATTGGGACAGCGGCACTGTCATCTGTGACGAGCCCTGACACCATGAGTCACTTTGCCAACCACTCCTTGGAGCTGTCACAGTGTCCGGATGCACATTCAAATCGAACATTCCCAAATAATTATTTATTCCCACCGATATGCAACATGATCATTCTAATCACCACCATTACCCTCAACCACCGTCAGCAAAACCGTCTTCCCGACCACATCCACATTCAGCCGTAGATGTCCCTAATGTTTTTAGAAGGGGAGCGCAAAGTTGCAGGCGCCCCAACGCTGATGGGAGCCAGATACTCATCTGGGATGATGAGGAAGATGAGTCAATTAGAGCCCGAATCAAAGCGTCTGAACTCACAGATGAAACAGGGTGTTGCATAGGAGAGAGATCCACTACTATGAGCCAACTGCTCAGAAAAAGACCTCAGGGCCCACTGTGCCTAAGAGAGAGAGACGAGCTGTGCTCGAACATATTTGAAAAAGTATTCTGTCGGCTCAGCTCTCAGTGCAACAGCAGTGTAGGAGGCGGTTGGTGTTATAATACGAGTTTCCCACTAGAGAAAGACGAGGTGTATCCATCACGGCCAAGGGTGACACTGATTACAAAGTTTCAGACAGGACCTAAAGCAATTCCTCCACAGTGAATATTTTCTCAATATACTTAACATACTCAATGCTTATAGAACAGTTTAGCAAATATGGTAAATGGGTAATGTGGCACACCTAGTACACTTGCTTTGCAACATTAAACTAGTAGAACATGTATTGAGGTCGAAATGGTACATTACTCACAATCTCTAAATGACAGAGTTACATGACAGTATACGAAATGATTAAAACCAGGCTTTTTTGGGGGGGGGGGGGGTTTTCCTTGTAAACTATACAGTGATATTTGCAATCATTTAAACATAATTCCTCTCAGTGTGGATTTGCAGTTGATTGTGTACAATGCCAATTATGTTATAAGGAAATGTTCCACTTTACCTTTACTGCTCTTCCATCTTCTCCTATTTTTAATAAGCATTGCAAAATAAAAACAGTATTCTCTATAGGCCTGTTTCATCATGCAATATTGAGGCTATATTTAGTCGGTGGAATGCAGATGGTGGGGGACAGAAGAAAGACACTGTCATTGGCACACTGTCAACAAATCTGCTCTATTTGAGTGGATATTTGTTGAACCTGTCATGATTTATCTGTAGGTTAACTGGATTATAATTTTTTCTCAGGCCAGATATGGACATATTTGACAGATTGAATTGGATTTAGAAGTTGTCTTTTTTAGGTTAAGAGGAACTCTTGCTGAATTAGTAAAAGGTACCTCCCATTTATATCAGTTGGAGTCTAAGTTAAGCATATTGGAATCAAAGATGTATCTAGCTGTAATGCAATAAATTTGTTGACAATGCACCTTGGTTTAAAAGACAAAATAACAATGACCTTTAATATTAGACATATTTCCAGAGATGACCTGCTGCACACCTGAACCTCACTTTTATTGTGATTGGTTGCGATACGATGGTTTGCGATAATTCCAAGTGGGTGATCATGTGACCAGGGTTTTAAACTGTTGAATCCAATGCCTATCGCCCCAGAAGTGTCTCACTCTTTACTATCTAGTGTTCGAAGGCCAAATTGAACACATTATTCAACTGGACCTTCCGTCCATATGGACATGGTCAGAATTCCAACAACACCTCAGCCAACCGCAGCTGTGAGAACCTAAAGGCAGGACAGTCCGCTTCCCTGGCCAGCAGCCTTCCCATTTGCTCTTCTTATTGAGATAACTAATGCCTTCGGCACATCACTTTCACCTCGTTTCCCTGTCCTCTGCTTCTACCTCCCACACTGGTGAAGGACGAGCACATTAGCGGAGTGTGGGATACCAAGATACGGAGAACGTGGACTGGGTACGTTTTGGCATTTAGTGTTGTCGTACGTGTGCTATCCTGCCATGTCAGGCCATTTAGTTTCCCTGGCTGATTTGTGTGCATTTTAAGCTTGACAAGAAAGTGGACATACGTGAGATAATCTCATCAAATTCAGTACACATGCCAGAATGCTGCCGTTCTGGAGCAAGTGAACCAGATGCTTTCGGAGCGTAAATACGTGGACATATTTTTCCCTCAGCCTTCCTCTGAACGAATTCAACAACCATAATGAAATTGCAGCCTGCCTACATGCTTTTGAGTTGGTGGCATAGATGGATGGGGGCATGGAGAACGGGCATGGTTCTTGGGGGTGTTTCTCACCAGAGAAGCGTGCCAACACTGTCTCTCTGCTAGGCCATGAATACACCCAGCCGAAGGAAGAGATCCTGGCCCGTTTGGACCTGTCTGTACCGGCCCGCTCCCAAGAAGCACACTGGCGCTAACTAATGGAACAATGGTTCCAACCAGCCCAGTTCTTCCTGTCACAGATGTGGGTGAGTACCTGAGCCAAAACCTCAGGGGAAGCCCAGGACCACGACTTATCTTGCTAACCAACATCATTTCATAGCGTAGACATGGCAAGTAGATGCCATGTCAGTAACTAATCTGATGAAATTAAATATCCAAAGAAAGGGTTTCAGGGAGTGAAAACAATGCCCTTTAAGATCCAATGAATATACTTTTAATTGCAATGTTTAGTCTTTCTATTTTTAAAGTGTTCAGCTTGACTCATCTCCCTTTGGCCAGGTTGTGTCCCTTTGGAACATTCTGTTATTCAGCGGTCAGTGTCTAAGTTGGATTGGGAGGCCAGGGAACTAGTCAGGGAAGAAAATGAAACATTAAGACTCAAGGGAAAGTGAACGAGGTGACTCACTAAGCACGGCAGACGAGAAACCAAAAACACACATTATGCCCTTTTCAAGTTAGTTTAAGATCACAATGTTTACAGATATGACAGAGTTCTGAAATATGTCTGAAATATATTTGTTGATAGGAGGCACAACCGTGTGTTTGAGGTGGTGGCTTTGGTCCAATTTTGATCCCTGAACGATACCATACCAGTCAGGGGAGAATTATTTCTTTATTATCATGAGTCCAAGATTTTCATAGTTCGTAAAGTTCTTAAATATTACAATGATTATAAAAAAGAACACACAGTCTTTCATGCCAGGACACATTGGAGGTGGTCATAGCCAACCATTACACAGTCTATTATCCTCCAAAAAGACCAATAAGAAAGGGTTATCTTACAAAATGTTCCAACCCATGGTCCATGGGTCCTATTAGGATGTATGTACAGAATGATGTGTGGCCCATCAGTAACGGGCATCACATCCCATCCATTGTGCTTTGTTCTTAGTGGGTCCACACTTGTGCGTTGTGTTTCTCATACCCCTAATCTGATAGAGGGAAGAATGTGAGCTCTGATACAATTACAGTAGCCTGGTAAGGTATTCACCCCCTTGGATGTTTTTACATTTAAATGTTACAACACAAAATCCCAACTTTTGTTTTTACCACTGATCAACAAAAGAAAGTCTATCATGTCAATGTGAAAAAAAGTAATCTACATATGGTTCTAAATAGAAATACAATAAAAATGACAAAACCGCTACTTCTTTATCGCATCAGCTCACCCCAGTACAATGTTAAAGATTTATTATTGGCACTTTTGGCAGCAGTTACAACCATGGGTCTATTGTGATGCGTGGTGCGAAGAAAGGACCAAGGCGCAGGGAAAACTTCAACAGTGCCGTTTATTGAGGCACAATTCATTCAGAAGGAACAAAATGAAACTGGCTGACAGCACATGAACCAGCCGACACGCAAACAAGTAACAATCACGGACACAGAGACTAGAAACACACGGACTTTAGTACTGGGATAACAGGCAGCACCTGTAAGGAATCAGGGAAGGGTGCGTTCACAGGACATGGGGAAAACAGGACAAAACACACACGATGGCGACTAAAAGGCCGGCGACAACGAACGCTGGAATGCTACGCGAACAGGGGAGGACCCGTCCTGAGAAGGCAACGTGACATCTATCTTGCGCAGCTGGACCCAGCAATTCTTGCACATTCTAAAAGTGCTCAAATTCCATCAAATTGGACTGGGACCTTTGGTGAACTGCAATTCTCCACATATTTTTTATTAGATTGAGGTTTGGGCTTGAACTGGGCTACTCCAGTACATTGACTTTTTACTCCAGTATTATCGTAGCTGTATGTTTGGGGTTGTCCTCTTGCAACTAGATTGATCGTCTCCCCAGTATCAAGACAGCAGGTTTTCTTCCAGGATTTATCTGTGCTTTGCTGCATCCATTTTGCCCTCTCTCGTAGCAAAATCTCCAGGCCCTTATGCAGTGAATCTGACCATTGAATTATATTTTACTTGTTCTCATAGTCTTCCATGTACCTTCTGACTAACTCTAACAAAGACTTTGTATTCTTTTAAAAAATTGCTTCCTTTTTTAAGAACAATTGCTCTTCTCTCCCATGAATTCCACTATCCTAAACCACCGGGTTATTGTTGCAGTGTATATAGTGTGCTGTACCAGCTCAAACATAGAAGACTAACTCCTTTAGAGTTGTCACAGGCCTCTTAGTGGCCTCCCTGACTAGTGTCCTTCTAGCCTGGATTCTAAGTTTACAGCCTGTTGTATACAGCTTCATAGTTTAAACATATTCTCTCCATTACTTACAAATGGATATTTTGTGCTCCAGGGGATGTTCAAAACCAAAAAATATTCATATCCTACCCCCGATTACCGCATTTGAATAACCTTATTTCAGATTTGCTTTGAATGTTCCTTTGTCTTGAAGCTGTAGCTTATTAAGAATTGTACTAAAGAACTGTGGGACCTCCCAGAAACGGTGGTAATTAAAAAAATCACAAAAATCACCTTAATGTGAGAACAAAAATCACATGCATGTAGACTGCTTTGCAATACTTATGTGACTTTTAAAGAAAGCTGTGTAATTTCCTGTTTAATACTTGTTTGAACATATTTGCCAATTTGATGGTCTTTTTCTGACAGAGATGTCAAAAAAGTATTGTGATCCCGTGACACAAAATTGTCACATAAAATGTACAGTATATGTTCTATGACAGACCTCACAAGATATTCAAGGGAGTAGTCTGTTGATGGAGTCCACAGAATTCACATTTAATAGGTGACCAGTGGTGGATAACATTATAAACTGGCTGCAGATTATTTAGAAAGCCTTTAATTTAATATACATAGCTATGCTGCTATGTTTTTGTGCAGTAGTTAAAAAACTCATTACTGATCATTTATGTTTTACTTCAGTTGATATTTTATTTGCTTCCCATTTACTCCCAGTCCTAAAAAGGTAGAAATAATTCCCATTCCCAGTCTAAAAAAATTCAAGCTGTTTTCTGTGAAGGGGGTTGCACAAGTCTGTCCCTTATTTTGTCTTTTAAACTAATAATTGGTTTGCAAGGTAAGATGGAGATATCAGATGATTATCTTGTGACCTGAATTAGTCTTTAAAGGGTTTTAGAGTTTGGAGATGATCAAAGGTCTTAGATGACATTTGAACGAAATGTAATGAAATGGTTGTAATTGTGTCTGTTCAGTGCATGCAGGAGAGGGATCATGGGCAATATCTGAATGTGAGATTGCAACCTTAGGATGAGCAATCTTCATAATGTTGTGTCTGTGTGTTTGCATTTATTGGATGTTTTGTAAAATTGGAATAATCATCCTCTGGTGACAGTGTGACAAGGGCATTGCAGCCACATGATTACTAATAATAATACATTAAACTTACAGTGCATGCCTAAAGGATTCACAGCGCTACCCTTTTCCACATTTGGTTGTTACAGCTTTATTTCAAAATGGATTACATTATTTACTCCCCCAAAATTCTAAACACTATACCCCATAATGATAATGTGAAAAAATATTATATAAAATGTTTGCAAATCTATAAAAAAAAAATATTTCATGTGTTGTTCAAAACTGAATGATGCGTGCGTGGGGAGTTGAAGAGACAATGGTATCATTGATGGTGAGAGTGAACATGCCAGTTTTGGTGATGGTGGATTTAATGCCAGTGACTAGCAGTTCCTTTTTATTGTTGACAGACTGCTGGTGCTGAGGTAAATTTGAGTGTCGTCAGCGTAGCAGTGGATGTCGAGTAAAAATAATAATAATTACATTCATGTCCAGTGTTTATTTGTTTAACCTCTTACAAACAAATAAACTAAGAGAGCAGGGGGTTACACAGGCATACAATAAGGGAATGTTCCATACAACCTTACATTCCTGGTCTACTTAACCTGTAGACTGCAGCACTTGGCATATGGCAGTTAAGATTTGTGGGACTAGCTTAGATTTTCTGTCTGCTTTCATCTTTAGGAAGTGTACTGGGTTAGGGGAATGGAGGTGAGACAACCAGATCTATTGAGAATAATATAGAATGCTTTCTATAGAAGGTTATGATGCAATATGTTTCATTTACTTCACCTAAGCAGAGAGCTTATTATTCATTATTGTTTGGTGATTATGCTGTTGAATGGATTCTCCGGGGTCTTGTCACAAGCGTTGTGAACACAGAGGTGCTATGCAGCTTAACATGTGCCAGGCCCCCCTTAAGTGAACAACTCAAGACGCATGCAAAAATCAAGGTAATACATATACTGTGTTCATGAAATGTCAAAGGAGGTCTACAGTGTCCTGTCATAAAAACAGAAAGCCCAGAACATCTGTGAAGCCCTTGAGCTAATTAGAGTTTGGAAAAGTACCTTAAAAGACTTGGGTTTGGGAGTCCTTTTCACAGCTTCTGAACTAAAAATGTGATTAATATAATGGGAAGAAGTAGATTCATTGAACATGAAGTAAGACAATGTTCAAATCAAATCACAATTGCCCAAGTGTGTGTAGAGTTAGGCCTAAAACATTTTTTTGAGTCACTTGACAATGAAATACATAAATCACAGAAATACATAAACAGAAACAATGTACACTCTGTGGAAAAAATAAACAATGAATTGTACACACTGTGAACAATTCAAATGTAATACAGATGGCAACAAGTGTAAAACTAAAAAGTTGTTTTCTTATGAGATTTGTTCGGTATTCTCTTCATTCAGATAGAGCCCAGCAGACACCTCCAGATCTCCAACAATGATGTCTGTGCTTCGCTCTGGATGGAGAGTCTTGGTCATACTCCTCTTAAACAGGTAAGATTAGTTACAAAGCTAGAGACTGTCTGCTTCTTACAATAGACAGATGGCTGTATGAGACATTGCTCTCTATTTTCTTTTCACTATGGTGAAGGAGGCGTTGCTCAGTCCAGTTAAAATAAAAGTTTGTATGTTCGTGGGTGGATGTCTGTGTACAGTATGTGGGTGTGTGTTTGCACAGTTAACAGATGGAAAGGAAGATAAAGCAATTTTGTTATTGTTCTGTTGAGGAACATCAGTACACAACAATAAATCCCTCTGCCTCACTTCAAATCATTGGAAGTCTCCACAGAAGCATTGAAATTCAAATTGACACTGTCACTTCGCTGTAAGGCTTGCTGTGGCGGCCCTTAGCATCCTATGCACCACGTCCAATCAGTTGTGCTGATGCCTTTAGAGGTCACACACAGAGGATGGTGTGATGTTTTGGTGCATATTTGACCCTTGTCTGTGACAGGAATTGCTGCACTTTTTAAAAAAAACTAATGGACCACTTAAATCACACATCCGATCTCTATGAAGGAAATGTATTAAAGATCAAAATCTTATACTGTACATACTGTACATTTTGTAATTTGTTGAGATCAATGGAAATTTTCAATGTTCCGGCCTACGTTTCATCACGGCAACTCATAATGTGATTCAATAGTGTGTATGGCCCCCACGTGCCTGTATGCCCTCCTGACAAAATCTGGGCTCCTGATGAGGCGACTGATGGTGTCCTGGGGGATCTCTTCCCAGACCAGGATCAGGGCATCAGTTAAACAAAACCTTGCAATTTTCATTTAACCTTCTGGGTTCCATTTTATTCTGCCATAGAATTGGTCATTGACTTACTAGCTACCATCCTATCGGAGGTTACCAGAACAGTGGTGTGGATTGCTATATGCTTTGGGTAAAATTGCTTCTTTCAAAGGTCAAAAGTTCAATCAATCAATCAAGTTTATTTATATAGCACAATTCATACATAGATACAATTCAATGTGCTTTACAAGACAAGACATTAAAAGAGAGAAAATAATGTGCACAGCATTTCATTTCAAGGTCATTTGATTTCTCAAATTCTGTTTTTCAGTCTTTTCTGTTTTGGACAGTATGCAAACTTTTCAAACAATTAATTTAGTTAATTTTGAGAGTAGCATAAGTAACTAAATATTTATTAATATTTGATTGGCATCAAATACATTTTTATTTGGAAATCCCAATAATGTGGTTTTCACCAGTGAGAAACAAATTCACAGTAGGTCGTTTTTACCAAGTCAAGTCCCCACAGACAGTCATTCAGGGATTGCACCAGACCACAGGCACAAATTAGACATAGCAGACCATTGCAGATTGGATGAATATAATTACCTCTAGCTGTGCTGGTAGCAGGGTTCTTGATGACATGGAAAGACAGCTCCAGCTGCAGCCACTCTGTCATTTCACAGAGTTCATCTCTTCTTGGTGTAACCCAGTGTATGTTTTGTGAGCAAGTATCCTTTTCACACTACTGACCCAGGATATTTGAAAGGAGGATATTAGATGGGGAACCCAAACATTTGGCCACAACATCCATGTCAGCAACTAATCAATCAGATTTTGTTGTAAGACATATAGGCACCCTTTATGTACATTAGATGAGCAAAATGAGATAAGAAGGCACCTTGGAATGGATGTTAGGCCATGCCGATTTACCTAATCATTCAAAATCCTTCAGATCATTTAATCTGCATCTACGGACTGCAAACTTCCTTTCAAGTCCAGAGACTTCAGTGAACTAATAACAAATCACAGGAAAAGGCAGTGCCATTACCCTTGCAATGGCAGGGTGCATAAAGTACTTAAAACAGAGGGTGCCAATAATTTGAATACTTAATGTTTTAACTAAACATTTAAAAGTTGAATAATGTTTTTGATTCATTCTGTTGGATTCCTACTTAAGTATAAAGTATTACAAATGTTGGAAAATTACAATATAGATCATTATTCTAATGTTTATTGTATAATATATACAGGCCTTTTCTGACTATATTCATCATGGGTACCCATTTTGGAGGAGACTTCAGGTTAAGTCCATCATCACCAATCCACTGCCTTAATGCTAGACAAAATAAAAATATCGCTACTAATGGAAAATCGAATATTTAAAGGCAGGCTGTTCCACAACTTTAGATCAGCAACAGAAAAGGCTCATTCTCCTTTAAACAAGACAGTGGAGCACAGAAAAGCTATTGCTTAGAAGACCTAAGGGTCCATGAGGAAAAGTGATGGAAAAGAAGGTCTGAAATATGGGAGGTTGCTGATCCATGTAGTGCATTAAAACCAAATAAAATAACCTTAAAATCAATCCAATATTGATCACGTAGCCAGTGGAGAGAGGTCAATACAGGAGTGATGCTCTCTCTTCATTGTACTGGTTAAAAGTCTAGGAGCTGCCTTTTGTACAAGATGAATGTGAAACAACGAAGACGGACAGACTCCCATCTACAAAGAGTTCCAATATTCCAGATGGGAAATGAAGGTATAAATAACTTTCACCAAATCCTTTGGAAGTAAGAATGGGTTTCAATTTGTCAATTGCCCAAAGCTGGAAAAAGCTACCTCACACAGAGTTTACATCAGGGGTCTCAAACCAGTTCCACGGAGGGCCGAGTGTCTGCAGGTTTTCACTTTCACCTTGTACTTAATTTATTAATTATGTGACTGATTGGTTAGGTCTACCCTCATCTGGTTATTTAGGTCTGAACCTGGAACCAATTTACAGGAAAAAACTAAAACCTTCAGACCATCGGCCCTCCGTGGAACCGGTTTGAGACCCCTGGTTTACATGTTTATCAAACTTGAGATTAGAATAAAAAATAGCCCCTGATATGTTTTGCATAACTATGCACATTGTTGAATAGTAGTTGAAACAGTTTTGTAGAAGGCCCCAGAGTCTGTGGGGCCAAATACAACAACTTGTGTTTTTGTATTGTTTAATTGAAGAAAATTTTTTGCCAGACAGTATTTTACATCTCAAAGACAATCAATCAGAGAGTGATTTCAGGGATTTCTCGTCATCAGGTTCCAAGGGAAAGTACACCTGTGTTTCATCGGCATAACCATGGTAAGAGATATTATATTTCTGAAAGGAGCCGAAAGTAAGCATGTATAACAAAAATAAAACAGGGCCCAGGACAGAGCCTCAAGGTACCCTAGAGGTGATGGATGCAGATATGAGGTTAACAGCTTTAGAATTTACCTTGAATACCAACTTCTAGCTGAATGAGTTCTAGAAGGATGTGTCAAAGGCAGCACTAAGATCAAGCAAAATTAAAATAGCACAATTTCCATTGTCCTTAAACAACAATAAAGTATTTAAAATCTTAAGAGCTGAATCAGTGCTATGTCATGCCCTAAAATCTGACTGGAATTCATCCAGAATATGGTTTAATTTAGTAGGAGTGGCAATTTTTAAATGGGGTGGTAATTATTAAGGACAATTATGAATATGGGTCTGGACCTCTGCATGTTTAAAACATGACGGGACAGTGCCATTGATGAAGCAGCTTTATATTATGGACAATATACTAAGACCACTTGTGTCATTCACTTCTTTAAAAAGGCATGAGGGAACCGTATCCTGGGGTTAGGTAGTAGGCTTCATGCGTGAGATGTCTATCATATGTGAAAAACATACATGTTCAAACTGTATAAAAAGAGCAGAACCTCTGGCAAAATCAGAGAAGTTGTGATCTAAAGGTAAGATGCCAGATCATATGGCATTAATCTTGCCAGTGAAAACGGTCAGGAGTCTATACAAGTCTGAGAAGAGGTAGCAGCTTTGTTTATTGTAATGAACAAGACTTTATGATTATAAGAGTTGTTACTTCTTGCTCAGGCTAAAGGAGGGAGCCTCAAAACTGCGAGCGAGAAACCTAGTGAGAATCTGAAAAAGGTTTGGCAGTGGAAAGATTAAACAACGGGTTCATGATCAGACAAACAAATGTCATCTATCTAAACATTGCAAATTGGAAAGCCATATGATTAAACAAAATCTAGTGTATGACCGTTCTGGTGAGTGGACTCCGCAACAGACTGAGTGAGATTAAATGAGATGAACAGCAAACATGAATGTTAAAATCGGCAGTAATCAGAAGATTATGAGAAGTAGATGCAATATAAGGAAGTATGAAAAAACAGTTCCCCTTGATCATCTGTACTTAGAAACTTCAGTATGTTTCATCTGACAGAGTATGACACTTAGAACTATTTTGAAAAAGCCTGTACCTTATATAGGCGGGGGCACAAAAGCAACTAGGAATCAGTGTTGAACTGGCAGGGTAGTGGAGAGAGGACTTGGTATAAATGGGAGTGCAGAATAAGGAGGTGGAATGGCAGACCAGAATACTGGAGCATGTAGTTGTGCTCAAAACAATAGAAAATGAGACTAGTCAGGGGCCGTGACAGAAGCTGGCACAGACTTGCCGGTATCAAAACGAGGGAGAGAGAACTTCTGTCCCCCTGGACTCCGACTGCATAGATCAGCAGTGGCACTCCGAATGTTGAGGAGCGTTTAATGTTCATAAACTGCAAGTGACGAGGAAACATGATCAGACCGCTAGACAAACAACACGACCATACAAAGGAATTCAACGTGATTGCTTGCCAACCAACACATCTTGGTTTCAGTTGAATCAATAACCTAGAAATGCCTGTGAAATGCAAATTACAGCCTACTCAAAAGTAGTTCAAATAGGTACTGCAAATCCCATCTTTGTGCATCTTCCGACATCTTACCTCACCGGGAGATCCATGAACTTTGCTACTCTGGAAACAGCTCTAATGCACAAATGAAGCACATGGTTTTGTTTGAAAAGTGCCACCATTAAGGTGCATTCCGTATGGAGAAGAATGCTGGTATTTTTGAGTGTCAGTCTGTCTGCCCCTTTAGATGACTGCTTCTTCTCAGGTCCCTGTGACTTCTTGAAAGCAATAGCAACATCACTTTGCTGTTTCCTTCTACTCCCATAGCTGGGGAGTAGCTGTGGCTTCAAAAAGCAGATGCATTTTGAGAAGACATTCAAATAATGCAAAAGATGCAAGTTGCCATGGCTTTTTTATGACTAGGACTTCTATTGTGGACTTAAAAAGTACTGTTGGCTGAAACCTAAACCTAGATCAAACTTGTACAAATTGTTAAGATCAAATAAAGATCAAAGGCTAACTATTTCCCCTTGATCCACCCTTCACAATTGGAGTTATGTAGCACAGACAGAAAGACCCTTTATGCAGCTATTACATCAAATAACACAACTGTTATCAGAACCGTTAAGTATTTTCCTTTATATCCAGCGGGTCTTAAATATTCAATATATGTCTAACTCAACACCAGTAAGTTGTTGGAGAATTCAATTATTTTATTTTTTCTTGAATTGCATAAGCTCTTTTTTTTTTTTTTTACTAGTCCCACATCAAATCTTCTACTCAGAGGAAGTCATGGATTAGCCATGTGTTAATGTGTTAATGGGGTGTGAAGTGTTGTGGGAATATTGCACAGAAACAAACCTTTTCATCTTATTTTGGGTCCGAGGCCTACTTTAATGTTTTTTTATTCTGTCAAAATCATGCTGAGCTGGAATTAGCTGCAATCTCCAAGCTTGCTGTCCTTCAGAAGATACAGTAGAGAAACATGTTCAACAAGGAAAAGTGGAATGTTTGTTATTTCATCAAACCATTTGTAATCCTCAATCATTGGTTACTGCTTTGAGCTATACTTTCTTCTCAGTCGACCCATCATTAACACTCTTGCTCTGTGCCAGATCTACAACAGAGTAGAATCGCAATGGCTCTTAGCTGTTACATGTCCGTTGACACATAATTTCATGTTTTCCAAACTTTGCATCATCTTTTAGTGGATTGTTTTTTAAATAGCAGCTTTGCAGTTTGCCTTACTATCAGAACAGTTTATTAGCAAAGTGAAATAATACAAATTGCATTTTTTCTATGTTTATCTTTCTTGTCCTATCCTAAATGATTCCGGACAGTTTATAATGCCCATGGGGCTTCCCAACCACACATAAACTACCGACACTGTCAAGGATGCAACAATGTGGTCAGCCTGGTCTCAAAGGATTGCATATAAGAATATAAGACATAATGAAGTACATTGTGACTGAGACGGTGTACTGATGCATATTACTTACTGTCATGTTAGGACTCTAATTGTAGCATTCTTTACATAATTGAGTTGTTGAATAACTTCTAAAGGGTAAAGTCTTCTTCATGTTCTCCAATCCATTTCAGAACAATGTGTGCTGTGGCAGGGCGCGTTATGTTATACCATTGCCATGGAGGGGTGTACCTGGTCTGCAATAATGTTTAAGTAGATGGCAACTGTAATCAAGATGGTGTCAGTGTGTTGGTTGTCAAGCCATCACATCAAATTTCTTTCTATGCTCGTGTTGTTCTTCTACCTGTCTGCCAATGTTGCCTCCTGTGTCAAATTGATGTCCACATTAATGCCTGGACTTAAGGTATCCCAGTAGAACATTGCCCGCGAGCATCAATTCCACGGCTCCAACGTCTAGTTTCAACACTTGCAGCAGTGACTTGTGCCACTGTAGCCTTTGTTGTGCTAGCACATCGATGAGCCTTGGGCATCCAACACCCCGTTGCCAGATTGTGTTTTGTCCGTCCAAAACAATTGTTACTTTTAAAACAATGTTGATCATGCCTATGTGGAGTTCTGTGCCTGTCTTTTAAAACCTTGCCCTGTAAAAAAAACATTATTCTGGCAACTGAGTTGTGGGTTTCTACTACAGACATGCTGTAATGGGTTTTACAGTACTATTTTCTTTACTGTAAGATAAATTATGGCAATTCTTTGCAAACATTTACAGCATTGATGCTACAGTAAAACAAAATTGCCGTATTAAGCTGGTAGTTCTGTTGACAGTATGCTGTTTTATAGTTACAGGGAAATACCAATATACGTGCCAATACAATCATTTACAAGGAAATACCAATACAAAAACAGAGTAGTAAGATATATACAGTAATAAATTAAAATTCATAAAATACAGTACGGTGCAAGTCTTAGGCACCTAAAAGTCAAACAAAGGCCATTTATTTGGTCTTTGTTCAACTTGAATAAGATAATGCATATTATTATATTTTCCTTCAATCTGCAGCCCACTCATCCCATACCATCTCGATGAGGATGAGGTTGGATGATTTTGGAGGCCAGGTAATTTGATGCAGCACTCAACCACTCTTCTTTTTGTTGAAATAATGGACACATCAGCCCAAAGGACAGATTTCCACCAGTGTAATGTATATTTCTCGTGTTTCTTGACCCATGCAAGTCACTTCTTAGCGGTCTTCTTCAGTAGTGGTTCTTTTCAGCAAATTGACTATTCATGCAGTCTCCTCTGAACATTTGTTGCTGAGATGTCTGTTACTTAAACTCCTTGAAGCATTTATTTGTGCTGCAATCTCTGGTGCAGTTTATTGATGATTTCTTAGGCTGTTAACTCTAACTTAATTGACCTTTATTTATGCAGAGCAGTGAACCAGGTTCTCTTTTAGAGCTGAGACCTGTATTACAAAAATATTCATATACAACATAGAAATAAAAGAGACATTAAGAAAAACAATCACAATTGACATAAAAAATATAATTTATAGCACATTTAACTTAAAATCACTCTAAATGGCATTCCATGAGTGTGGAGCAACTTTTTCAAAATCAGTTTTACCCAGTTCTGAATAGGCCTGTTGTATCACCAGCACCCATCCAGTCATAGGCTTGTTTTTGGTAACTACTGTTCTTCCAACAAATTGTGTCTGTTAGATGTCAGTGACTTTTTGTCCCTTCTAGATGTCAGTGACTTCCAGCCAACTAAAGCATATATGGTGCATCCGGAAAGTATTTACAGCGCTTCACTTATTACACAATTTATTACAGTGGGGCAAAAAAGTATTTAGTCAGCCACCAATTGTGCAAGTTCTCCCACTGAAAAAGATGAGAGAGGCTTGTAATTTTCATCATATGTACACTTCGACTATGACAGACAAAATGAGAAACAAAATTCAGAAAATCACATTGTAGGATTTTTGTCACGTCACCGCCTAGTGGAGGCCACTCCCCTGTGCGCGTGGCACCCCAGCGTTCGACGTCGCCGGCCTTCTAGGCACCACCGTCCGTGTTTGTCTTGTTACCCATGTCCTGTGAACGCATCCCTCCCTGATTCCAAACAGCTGCAGCTCATTGCCTGCCTATTTAATCCCTCATGTGTCTTGTCTCTGCGTTCG